>JAPYZA010006452.1:0-11079 GCA_030522685.1 Eupelmus azureus
AGACCGTATAGCTGCGGCTTCGTTCATTTTTCGGTACCTTAAAACATATCCCAAAGTTTCATTGAGATCTGAGACCCGAAGGTGTGACACTCTCCTGGTTAGTGAATCTATCGTTCGAGGTACAGTAATGCAATAAATGAATCGATTGATCTCCTTCAAGACATGATCAAATGAAAATTTACATATCACGGAGAGTAAACGACGTTGTATTATTTGTTACATTAATATAATTACTTAGTAAACGTCCCGAATCGTTGACATTTATTAAATAAAGTTTATGTTGGTTCGAAGTAGATAGGTCGATTCATTTATTGCAATAATAAAGTAACTATTTCAAAGTGATTTATAAGTATAATTCTTAAAATAATGTATGTACATACATAAATATTAAACGTTTTTTAAAATAGTTAATTATTAATTTTTGTATTCTAAATCTAATTATACATACTTATATATTTTTCCATTTATTTTCAAAATAAGAAAGGGCCAAAATTATTTGCTATTACATGACAACTGGTCAGAGAAAACGATGATACATAAATAATTAATCATTTTGATATTTTATATCACTTTACATGTTTCACGATAATATAGCTTTTTTAAAACTGTTATAATTTACTCTTTACATGTATATATGATAAATTTATTAGTAAGAAAAATTTAACAGAATATGCTGGAAATTTATCGTGCTAACGAAATATTCGAAAACAGGTCACGGAATTCAATGCTTCATTTATTGTAAAAAGTATTTTTGGAAATACGTTATTTATTTTTTAAAAGCCATTTACTTTTTAATGCTTACACCTTTTTAAATCTGAAATAAATTTTTCTAAATTATTTTATTTTTTAATTAATATTATTCTTTAATCAAACTGAAATAATCTTTTTAAAAAAAAATAATGAGAAGACAGTTTTAGAATGTGCATAATTTAATTATTTTTTTTTTTTTAATTTTAAAGGCGTATCAAAAGAACTCAGTAATCTCTATTTTTCTGATTTCTTTAATATATTTTTCATAATATACTTATTGTTTTCTTCAAATAGTCAATTATTGTGGACTTCACAGTGATATATATTTTCTTTCAAATTATACATATGATATAATTTTAATATTAAAATAATGCATAAATCGTTTGAATGAATATTTGAGATAATTATTAATATACTCTTTTATTTTTTTGATGATATTTTGTTCTTTCTTAAAATTAAACTAACTTTTTTTAATTCACAGGGATCTACTGAATTATCAAACGATGGGGAACCAGTAGTCCAAGGACGTCAAAGGACACCGAGTACAGAAGAAATGGAAGTGAAAGTGGACCCAATGCTTTTTTTGCAATGTGCATTAGATCAAGCTTCCTCGGTGGATTATTCGGATTTTTCGGATGATTCAGACAAAGAAGCAAGCGCTTATTGCAGTCCAGCATCTGAGGCCTTGTCCCTTACGAATAAGTAAGTATTGTACTAAGATTATACAGATTATATTTTGTTATAATAGAAACTTGGAAAGATTAATATTCTTTTTATTACAACTTGATTACTATATTAGATAAACTTCGGGCAAGATTGACAGATTTAAAAAAGTGTAATTAAATATTGCAATAAAATTAAATTGACCTTTGTGAATTATATTACGGTTTAGATTGATCTCTAACTAAATAGTATACATATTTTTTTATCTAAAATGTGAGAAGAATAGTACCTGTACAATAAGAAAAATTCTTTATCCGACAAAAATGTTAAGTTAAACTCTTTCCAATACACCTACCATAAATCTACTATTTCAAGTTTTAAGCTACAAGTAGAAACATCCCGAACCTAGTAAGACTTGATACTTTAATTTATTCAAAAACTCACATACCTACTACATCAAAAAAATACCGCTAATAAATAAAAAAAGAACATCAAAGACTCAAGCTTATATCAATCTCCTCCAAAGGTCCAGCCAGAAAAAAGAAACGGAGCACGCAACGGAGGCCGAAATATCTCGTACCCGTGATAACAACGACAACGAGAACGTCGACAACGTCATAGACGACGACGGCAAGTACGACGACAGCGAAGTAGACGAGGACGATTTCGAGGACGGCGAGGACCTGTCCACCTCTGAACTCAAGCCACACGTCTGCAAAATATGCGCCAGGGCATTCGCCTCGCAGATAGCCTTGCAGAATCATCTGTGGTCGCATTTGCCGACGACGACGACGTCGACGACGAATAACGAGGTTTGCAGGGAGCTCGACGGCGGTAACGGTGTCATATCGGCCAATAGCTGTTCCGAGAACAATCTTTTTGGTGGAAACTTTATTTGTCCTATTTGCGGCAAGAAGATATCGACTAAGGGAAATCTGAAGGTGCACCTGGAGACGCACAGGCCTAAGGGGAAATACGGCTGCGATATCTGTGGAAGGATGTAAGTTGGTTTTTCGTGAAAATGTAGGTTTTTGAAAAAATTTCAGTTAACGGTTTAATACGATATTTCGGGGGATTTTTTGAACGATTTTGTTTAGAAACGTCTTGAATATAACTAGGAATAGCTTATGTTTAGTTTTTCAGAATGAATTCGTTATTAAATTATTTCAAAATAATTTTATTATATTTGCAAATTCAATTTCATTTTTATTAAAATAAAGATCGATTTTAATTAACGTGTGATAATTAAAATTGATGTATATATGAATATAACTTTTTCACAATTATATTTTCATTAGATTAAACTTTATTAAATAAATAGTGAGATATTTTTTTGCAAATCAAAATTTCTTACAATTGAATCAACTCAATACCTAATTTAAGTATCATCTATAATTTTACGTACTTCTGTATTTATGTGGCATGACCCAGAATCCTGAAAGAGGTCCACTAATTTTTTATTGGATTATTTATTTGTGAAAAAAGTAATAAAGCTAATACAAAAAAGTATAATTTTTCTCATTCTATTTTTTCGTCCTAGTAGAAATAATAACCAAAGACTATTATTATTCATTGCACTAAAAAAGATAATTCTAAACAAATAAAGAATAATATTATTTTAAAATAAAAGTCAATAAAACTTTTCAACTTATATTTCACAATATACTATTTAAATTAATAAACGGAAAAACGACAAATCCTTTCATCATAGCCTCAGAAAAAAGCTATAACGATTCTCTTGCACTCGACAGCTTCAAAACCCAATCGAATCTCTTCCGCCACAAGGAGTACCACAGCGGCATCCAGTTCCCGTGCTCTGTCTGCGGGCGCGTCTACCCGACCAACTCGACCCTGCGCGCCCACAGCATCACCCACTCGGACCTGAGGCCCCACGCCTGTCCCCTCTGCGACAAGACCTTCAAGCGCAACCAGGACCTCAAGTTCCACATAAATCAGCACACAGGCGCGCGGCCCTACCAGTGCCCCTACTGCCCCAAGGCCTTCGCCAGCTCCGGCAACTGCTTCTCCCACCGTAAGCGCATGCACCCCAAGGAGGTACACCGCGACAGGCAGCGCGCCGCTGATCTCATGAGATGAGCCGGGCTTAATGATTCAGGTGAGAGCGTCGAGAGGAGTTGTTGAGCTGTGCTTGATATGGGGAAGCCGATGTGGTTGATGTTGAGGGAGGGAGAGTTCAAAATTGTGTTTAGGAATCGTTATTAGGGCTTTCGTTTCAATAGATAATTGAATGTCCTGGTAAAGGTTTTTATTGAAGTTTGCTTTCAGCGTTTTGTTTTTTGTTTTGAAAGGTTACCGATCTGAATTATTAAGCAAGTAAAATGGCACGACTCTATTCGATTGATTATTTTATTCTAAAATCAATAAAAACGGAATTATTTACTCGCTTTTTAAATGAGTGTATAATTTCATATTGAAACGAAAGAAAAATTTAGTAATTGTTGGTATGATAATTCTCTAATTCTTTTATCGATAATTCCAGTAACAAATTTAAATGTTACATATTAATTCAAGTAGATTTTTTATTGAAAATAAAAGATTGGTGGCGCCAATCTTTTTTATGCTCATCTTAACAAAACTTGAAAACAATTATATTATAGTTATTTTTAATGATTGCACTTTTCTCTTTGGAGCACGAGTGTGATTTGATAAAGAAGAAACGAATTTATACTTTTAATAAATAAACTTCAATTAGTACAGTTGTCGTTTTATTTTATTCATTTAACACTTTAATTGTTTTTACATAAAGATATAAGTCTTGAATATATTAGCAAAGGTCACAGTTGAAAATATATAAATAAAATAAAAAAATATGCTTTAAAATTGTTTATTTTTTAAAAGATTATCTCATAAGTAAAATATTTCTGAGTAAATAATAAGCCTTGACCCAATTACCTCAATCAGAAGAAAGTACTTACCTGGTCTCGCTAAATATAGAACACACAATACTTAAAAAAAATCAATTATTGTCTTTTTTTGTGAATCTTTTATCGCTATTGCGTAATATGAAAGAACAAAGTCTATATTTTACAATACTTATCAACCGTTTGATTGCGTTTAAAAATAAAGAAATCATACTCATTAAGAGTTAATGAATGAATTGTGCAAAACTTTTTATCTAAAATACATTATTAAATATCGTAATAAAGATTAATGACTTTTAAAAATAATAAAAATACATTACAAGTACCCATATTTTATCAAGGTATAAAATTTCTCAACGTTTACAGATAAACTTATGATTTATTAAATAAATCAATCATTTTATTACTACTTTCATTAAGACAAATGTTTCTTCTCTTACAGACTGAGGCGCACTTAGAAACGCAGAGAAAAGACTGCCACAATTCGACAACGAGCACGCAAAAAATTAATAATAATCATTATACAATAAAAATTCCCTCGCGTTAGCGATAGCCCTGTGATACTTAAACAAAAAAGAAAAAACGAAAAATTCACGATTCGCCAAATAAGCCTATCGCACTGTCTTCTGGTCGGCCAAATCGTCAAGACTCTTATAGAAAGGCAAGAAACGCAGACAGAAACGGAGTCAAGTAGGATCAGAAAAGAAACTAAAAACGTAGGATGAAGAAAAAAAAGAAAGAACAAGACGAGCCCTCAAAGCACAATACTTGAATTAATACAGCGTCGAGGCGCTACTGCGACGCGCACGGATGAATATATACGACGTGGCGGCCGTTCGTGTAAAGAGAGCACTTTGCAAGACTGTACAATAATAAAAGTATGAACTTAAAATCTCGTGTGTCAAATTAGAAAGGTAAATAAGCAAATAAATAAACCGTACAATATATTTCACACGGAAGTATACCGTAGAGCAGATAGTTTTTAGATTGAACGTACATATATATATCTCGATTAGCGAACTCCGACGACAAGTGTACAATTATATCGTATACAATTATTGTAGAGGGCGACGATGATGATATATAAAATAATATACATACACATACGTATCAGACGTTCTCACTTCCTTAGGGAGGAACGCGATTTTATTATAGAGTTGGCAAGTATATTGTTTCCAGCGGCTAAACGAGAAAGCCGCGTCGAGCTGGATATTATTGTATCAGCATCGTGCGTCAACTTTTAGCGAGCTGCGCGACACTGACGATGTGTCTACGTATAGAAGGATAAAATAGTTTCCGTGCTTCCGTAAGGTCTAAATTATTATTGTACCAGGGAGTCGGCACACCGCTCGTGTGCGTACAATACATATACATATATACATATTTATAGAGAATAGAAATCTTGTATTTTGTAATTGCGTTTTTTGTAAAAGTAGTTTACTATAAAAGAGTCGACGATAAAGGTAAGAAAAATGTTTAAACAATAAATGGTGCGTAGCTTGTATAGAGAATATGACATCGAAGTGATTATTTATGGCTATAAATATTTTTTTCTCCGAAGAGCCTATGTAGCTATACACAATATAGAGAGTTTTCGACAGAAGCATTAGTTTGAAGACTGTGAGCGAAGTTATTAACAACAGTATTATTTACACGATTGCACCTCTATCTATTCGTTACGTAAAGGTGCGACCGAAAATACAAATAGCTGGAGTTATCGCACTTTTGGCAATCTTGTGAAATCGATCATCCTGCAGAACATCAGGAACAGAATCGCTATTAGGTATATTTCTGGGATCGATTGCTGCAAGAGATAACTCTCACGTATATATGTGCTTTGGGTCGTACCTATATGTAAAATTAAGTACTATTATTGCTATCATCGCTGTATCATCAATGAAAGAACTACCCGCTGTCACCGCTGATATTGTAATTAATGGAGTATTATGTCATTAGGCTGATTGGCAGTTAATGACGCAACAATAAGAAATAAGAAATGAGCCACATGGAATCTACGTACAAAACCCGTAAATTTGTTGTCACAATAGCAGAATCAAGAAGTTACACCAAATACAATAATTGAGAGTTTGAATAAATTAGCTGCACGTATTCATTATATAATTGTTTGTTTCTTCAATAATAGTGTTATTTACCATTCCTTTATTGAAATATCTCCTACCAGATCTTGAGCGTGAGTATTACTGATGGTAGTTTAGAGAAACGTTCTTAAAAACAAAAAATATCATATATTTTATAACTGCACTATGTCGTCTCTTCAAATTGGTTTAATTTAATAATTGTTTATTATTTTACTTATGAATAATATTACGTAGAAATTATTTACATTTTATTTTATAATTCTAATTTTCAAGTAAAAAGATATTTTCTAATAGAATTTTTAAAACAATGCTCTATTCTTTAATTGTAACATAGAATACTAAATAATATTCTATAAATAATTTGTAAATTATGTAAATTATTTATAAACTAAGAAACCTTGAAAAATTTTACTTTAGTAGTAAAATTTACGTTTAATATGCAGATGTTTGATAAATTAACAAAAAAAGTTGCATTGTACTGTTTATATAAAAAAGTTTATTTTTGTAAAAGTACATCTTCCAGAGAATACGTTTAAAAATAGTGAAGTTTTATTATTACAGTTAACAGAAAGATAAATTAAATAATAAAGAATTCATTTTTAACAATAATTGAATACTTTTCCTTATAGTATTAAACGAATCGAAAGTATTTATCAAAATATGTTAAAATTAAAATTATTCATAAATATTCATAACTACTACTATAAATGAACCTAAAAAGTATTTAATAATTTATTTTTGATAACTTAAAAATATTTCACTTTTATATAAATTATGAAATTATCCGAAAACTCATTTTCTATGAGTATACTCGTCAATTAAAATTCAATTATACTTTAAATTAATAAATATGTCATTACCGAGCATTTTTCAAACAATACATTTTTATGAGCTACCAGTTAACGTTCAGTCATCACAGCTAATAATAATAAATTAATACATAAATAATAAATAAAATAATAAATAAATAAATCAACTAATAATAGATTTCAAATTAAATTTTCAACATTATTCCATCTTTACCAAAGCTAACATCATCATAAATTTATCAAGTAACAAAATGTATTTTTATGCGCTCTCTTGCGTACCAGACGCGAATATGGTAGAACTTTTAGGTACGATTCATAATTTTTGCCATAGCGTATAAAACGTATTTCCATCGTTTAATTAACATAGTTTAATAACAAATGCAAATACACAAGTAAACTTATTTCGATTAAGTAGTAACATCCGCAACTATCCAGACAATAAAAAATCTGTCCTCTAAAAAGGCCAGTGTATTTTATTTGCACGAAGCGTACTTCATATTTCAGCAATTCTTTATTTCTATCTTTCCCCAAAAATTACACACGGTCCTACCCTTCACACAACGCATTCTCATGAGCTCATTATCTTTAAAAATTCATTTCTTTCCACCTAAAAAGACCTCGTCATCTTCTCTATAAAATAAAAAAAAATCATTTCGAAACAGCACCAGACACAAATCCGCGCCGATCTATTTATAAAAATTTATCAGTCCACTCACATCAATTCCGCAATTCAGCCTAAAAAACCTCACCATCCCACCGTTCACATTTCCACTTTATCCTCCCGACGCTATTTTTCTCCCAACCTCCTCGATTAATAAAAATACCACCATTAACAACGATAATTCCCACTCACGCCCTCTCGCCTCTCTTACATCTAATCTCAACTCAATTCTGTTTACAAACCACATCGCGCGTCTTTAGTCACAGCCTCGCTTAGTATCGGTTCGTTTAACTCTCTCAGCGCGAGACTTGACCTCTGCGCGGAGTCTCTCTTATATACACACAGACACAGAGGCACGCATACGCAGTCATCGGTTTTTAAAAAAGCGCGTCTGCATATAATACACGTGCTATGCGAACGCGCCTCTCCTCTATACACACATGACTCAGCATCGAAAAATAGCTCCAGAATGTCCGCGCGCGCGCAGCGCATTCGCCGCTCGGCCGCCGTTGGACGCGCACTAACTTTTGGCGCAACGGCCAGTGACGCCTGTGTTATATGTATATACGCATTTACGCCGGCTTTTCATTTATACACATAGCTTGCCGGAGTCTGATAAACGATTGAAGTTCCTCGCGTGTGCGAAGTTTTTAGTGCGTGCGTGTGATTAGATATACGTTAGTTTTGAGCCGAAGGAGTAATTATGTCATGCGCTCTGGTGGCCGCAGGTATGATGCAAAGCTGCGCTCGCGGCTATCTATATAAACATTTGTTCTCTTTTCGGGCTGGTTTTAACGGGCTTCGAAATTCCAAGTTTCGATCGCGGGCTGAGCTGTTGTAAGCAAGTGTCGCGTGTGTGTCGGGGTGGTAGAGAGACAGGTACAAGCGTGAACGGCAGCTTTTGGTATTTTTATTAGGGGACGTTAACGGAGCTTTTTTATTGACTTTGTTAAGGACTGACTCCGGGGATGATTGACGGGCGAAGTTTGAAAGGGGGGCTTTGAGAAGTTTTATAAAAGTGTGAGTCAGTTCGTTTGAATTGGCGGTTATTGCAGTTGATGGCGCTGTTTACGCGGATGGAGTGATACTGCATTGAATTGATTTATTTAATCGATTGTGGGGAAGGGTTCGGATGAAGTTTTATACTAATGATTCTGATTATGATAGGTCAGTTTCTGAAAATAAAATGAGGTTTCTGTTAACTACTCTACTCAAATGCTATATCACTTTAGGGCGAATTACGCGAAATCATGATATAAAGATAAATCAACTAGTAATTATGGAAAATTGTAGAATGACTTTTTCTTTTAAATTATAAATGCTTACTTTATTATAAGAGGAACTGACAAAATAGAGTATTTAGAAATTATGGGATACCACATTTTTAATCCTTGTATTAATGTTGATAAAAATACACTGATTATTTAAAGATGATTTATATTTTTAAGAAGAATGTTTTGCAACTATTCATTTTGCATCAAATTTATTTATTTATTTTTTATAAGAGACAATTTCTAAAAGCGTATCTTACAGCATTCTAATATTGTTTTTATCACTATTTCAATAGAATCGGCTTTTTATTATTTATAAATACTTTGTTCGTTATTACCAGAAATTTTTTTTTATATTAAATATAAAGGTATTAAGATAAAAATGAGGAGTAGTAATTTATTAATGGTAATATAATTAAAATTAAATATTAGTGACAATCGAAAAATTTATTTAAAGTAGGTGTAATTTTCTTAACATAAATTTTGTAATCTTTTCTTTTTTAAACTGCGTAAAAAGTATATAGGTATGTACATATTTACTTTATTAAAAAATAATTTGATTTTGATTTTTGAATAGCTTTTGAATTTTATTTTAATTGAAATAATAAAATGCACTTATTTATTTATAATATTGTACAAGTAAATATAGAATACGCTGTACTACAGAGTCATGTTATAAATAAAAATGTTTAAAAAGTTTTCGGGAAAAAAATGGTGATAAAAAGTTAGATACGAAAAGAAAAGTCAATAAATTTATTTATAGATATTTAAATTAAAAGATAAATACCATTTTTTCTAAAAACAACAAATGTATGCACTCGGTAAAGATAATATTTATGTCCAACTTGTAAACCGTCAGTTGCTATCTTCGTCACTAGTTCGCACAACAGTTTTTTTTCCTAAAATTCTTCTTTAGCCATTTTTACTCGCAAGAGCCAACAATATTTCACCAGCAAACTTTGTATATGCTCAGCTTGATTTACAACGATAAGCCATTTTCGAACCCCATTTATTTTTAACGCTTCAAATTAACCCAAACAAAATACAAACCTTCAGTTGGCTTTCCTTCAATTATATAGAAATACAAACAATTTCAATACTCTCGAGTCTTGCCAGCTCGTGCCAAATATGTAATGATACTGCAATTAGAATATTTTATGAAAATAACGCTAACTCAAATAAGCAGTAACTTTCACAAATTACAAGCTACCCTTCGAAAGCAATTCAACTCCGCATCGAACGTCAAGCAAATCCATAAGCCCTCTACGCTCTCCTTAATAATCGACGCCCACGCGTCGTCAAAACTTTGAAAATTCTTTCAAAGTCAAAAAAACCAGCCCAAGCTCACATCACTTTGCCCCGTAGCCTTGAAATTTTTCTGCCGCCAAAAAAGCTCATAAATCCACTATCGCGTGTGCGGCCCTGCCAAAAAGCCCTAATTATGAAGTCCGTCAGGCTCGTTCGACGTACGCGCACATAACTCCCTTACCCACAACACACACATACACACATCGCTACAGAAACTTTTCGCGCTTATCAGTCGCGAGGCGAAAACGCGCCGGCGGGGTGACCTCGCCAGATAGACGAATGTTTGATCGAAATCCTCTCCGATATTGTAACCCTAAAGGTGCGCGGCAGGGGGGGGGGGAGTTATTTAGCGCGCCGCGCGGATTAGCTGGTTTATCGGCTATATACAGTCTGGCGCCGGCGCCGCTTTTCTCTTGCGAGTTTTTTTTTCGCTGTATGTGCCGGAAAACGTAGGATGCACGGTTTTGCGAGTGGAGCGTGTGTTTTAAGGCAGCTGCAAGCCGGGTTAGGAGTTAGTCGAGCGTCGACGCTCTTACGCGCGGGATTAGCGGCTCGAGTTGCCTGGATTGGTTGACGCGTGAATTTGTTTGCGGTTTTGAATGAAAGGATTTGGGGGTTGTTTTTTTTTTCTAATGG
>JAPYZA010006453.1:0-18632 GCA_030522685.1 Eupelmus azureus
AAGTTCATATATAATTCAGAAAATCTAACACTTTATAGAGAATAAAAAGTTTAATTTAATCGTTATAAAAAGTTTAAAATCACAAAATTAAACTTTTTGGAATATCGGAAAAATCTTACAAGTATCGACTGCAATTATGGGACTGCTATAATTATCTTGATAATTAATTTGTTATGATAAATATTACACGTTATGTAATTATATTTGCCGTACGGTCTAGTTAGACCTTGGTATGAATAAACTTGTTATCAATCATTCTCGTCCGTCTCATCTCCCTCCCCTCTCTCTCTCTCTCTCTCTTGCCAGGAGCAGACCTTGTTCCGATAGCTAAATTACATTCCTAACAACCTTTAATGTCCTTTCGGTCTACCGACAAACTAATAAGAAAAGGGAAACTAAGATTGAACTTATGATGAAGTGACTAATAACAATCACTATTATAACTTACCATGTCGCATTTCATTACAGTAAAAAAAATGTAAAGTCTATGTAAGTCAGAAATTTTTTATTTGTAAATTTCTTGTTATTATACGATGATTTAAACGATTTAAAACGGTGTAGGTCAAAAGCTTAACATTTTGCTAGTCATCACTCACCCAGTAATTAACTATTTACTCCCTCTCTATAGGTAGTAAAGCGCCTACTATATGCGCCTTAAAACAATAACGAATATCTGGATTTGAAATTTGGAATTTTTTAAATATTGATCAATGTCTTCATATTTTTTCTTATTATTTCTTGTACGATAGAATACTTAAACTTCCAATATTAGTGTGATATACTGATTTTTCAAAGAAATCAGTTTGTCACAGTCAGGAAAACAAAATCTATTACTCCTTTTTAGAATATACTAGAATTTTAATTATGAAGAAAGAAGTGTAAATTTGATGACAAATGTCTGTGATTTTATAAGGCACAAAATGCTTAATTCACTTTGGCCATGACAATATCTTTGTTAGCGTCGGGATCGCGCGCTTTTTTCTCACTCCAAAAAAGGTTCATAAGGAAAATGAATTACCAGCTCGAGCTAGCGCATCCACTCGCAAACAGATGGCTCACAACCGGACCGTAGCTAAATTACAGGTTTTTGCAATCAAAATTTAATGAAAGCACATGGCTTTTCGCTGCTGCGCTTCCGTCCATCCGCTCACTTGTTTTTCGCTCGTTTGTGTATGAGTGTGACGAGAACGAGAGTTTGCTTGTAAACTGTGACACGAGTAAATTAAAACGGAAACAGGCGGCCTTGTAAAATCGGTGCGATTTTCCGATCCCTTTGAGCAAGCACGCACCTTTGAAAATTTCCCGTAAGCTTTACCCCTTTGTAGCACGATTTTCTTTTTTTTTTAGAAAAAGTACAGTTCGTTGTAATTACTATGATTATAACAAAAACGCATACAAAATAAAAATTTAAAGATTCTGTAAAAATTTATTTTAACAACTCAATTTGAAATTCAAGTGTCGATAAATAATCAAAAGATAAAATCGTCATTCGAGTTGATTTATCTCAGAAAGAGTGAAATATAAGAGAGATTATTTTTATTACATTATGCACAATACGAAAGATGAATTCATTTTTAATTACCGACAGTCTTTAAACTAGAATCTTCATAAACTCAACGTCAATAAATTAAACGCTAAAAAGACCGCCGTAAATTGACAATACAACACTAACGGCCATCCCCATTAAAACACGCGCACCAACATTAATTCAAAAAATGAAATAAATCACAGAAAACAAATCGCATTTTACCCATAACATAAACCAAAAAAACGCGACACATAAATTCCATCCTCTTTTTTCCCAGCGGCACCAAGCGAAAAGAAGCGGCTAAAGGGAAACACGTACACTTGTGATTTGTAGCGCTCGTCCCTCTCCCATATAGCCTACGAGCCTCGCAGCACGGCACGGCACGGCTAAAGTATCTTGCCTGCAAGCGGCGTCGCGTTGGCCGCGCGGTTAGCGCGTTAGCCTGGCGTTCCGAAGGATGGGAGTTCGAATCCCGGCTGCAGCGCGCCGGAAAAACGAGCGATGGACTTTTTTTCCGAAACGGTCGTCGGCGCACACGATGATGAAAACGCTTGCGGAGATCGGCGACTTTGCGGGGGATGCGTCGATCGTTCTGATCGTCGCTCCCATGCCGGTCTGTGAGCCTGCAACTGTCATAGTTACTCTGAGTGTGCTCTTTTTTTAGTGGTTGCTTTTTTTGAGATTTGGTTGTAGTGTGTTCAACGAGTTTTTAGCTTGTTAGAATGTCAATGTGTGCAGGTTTGTGGATTTATAAAGTAAATGAAAAATTTTTTCAATTCGCCAAAAGTGCAGTGACTGCACAATTTAATTAAATTTTAAAAATGTATTAAAACAAATCATAAAATAAGTTCTAAAAAGGCATATTGATGTAAAAATACTTAAGATTCAACAAAAAGTTATAAGTGGTTGACAAAATAAAATTACATTAACTTAAGGTGACTGCGCCATTTTAGAAAAAAAAAAAAAAAAAAAAAAAATAAAAAAAAAAAAAAAAAAAATATAAATAGGAAGTAAAAGAAAAAAAAAATATGACTGGAAGTATGAGTTTTGAGTATTTTATTGCAATTTTATAAGGAGGTCAACGACCAATCAAAAAAGAAAAAAATAAATTGTTGAAAATTAAAAATTTAATATACGTTCTTATGGGATAATTAACCTTTGTACCTTCAATTAAATAAATATATTTAAGATTTTACTGAAAATGTGAGAAGTTGTAGTATTGCATTTGTAGATTACAAAAAAAAAATAAAAAAAATCGCTTGTTATCGATGAAATGTACATGATAACTTTATTTGTAACATGAAACTACAAATTTTGCCTTAAAAAGTCGCCACTGTAAAATCTTAAAGTTTCATTAATATTGGTATTTCAGAGGTAGGGACTTTTTTTGTTAGTTAAAAGAATTAAATAATTAATGTGAAACATTTTGAATAATTTTTTAAAACAAAATCATTAAGTGCCTCCACAGGGCCCTTTGATGGTATGAGGCAGCGTGGCGCAGTTACCTTAAACGAAGTAATTTTCTAAATTTGCTTCTATCACTTGTAATTTTTTGTTGCATTATCGAATCGTAAATATTTTAACATCACTTTGATAAAACAGGAAATTTTCTTTAATATACTTTTATAAATTATTTGTTAGGTACGATTTATAAATATGAATCGTTTATATATTTTTTTTTTAAATTGAAAGTACTTAAACATACACGTACTAAAATCTAAATATCAAAATACTCCGAAACTTCTGGCCGGTACCACAAAAAAATACCAAACGGTCCAGAAAAAAAACGGGACACAACAGATAGAGAGCACATATCGCGCGATGCAGCGTTCGCATGGCAAACGGGTCGCCGAGCCGCAATCAGCGCGTTAATTAGCATGTTAATTACGCGCCGTATCGAATTGTGCGCGCGTGCCGGCCATTCCTCAAATTACTTTGCGCGCTCCGAGCAGACCGCAGAGGCCCTAACTGCCCCCTCGCTGCTGCGTGCGGCTCACGGACGTACATGCAAAGCCGAAGACGCGCTACGAGCAATTTTAACGACTGACCGTTACCAGCGGATTATCGCCGGCTTTAATGCGTCGAGGAGGCTCTTTTTGAGTCGGCTGGCTTTCCGCGAAACTTGGACTCTGTCGTAAATCTTGGGAAATTAGTAAGCACGGGTGTACGATGAGCGATTACGAGGCTATCTGTTGGTTTTCCGCGAAAGCAACTTGTTTTTTGAGTTAAGGACGATGATTCGTTACTTTCTGTTGAAGAGCTTGTCTTGTGTTTTTGTTGACTTTGAATAAAAGTTTGGACTAGAAGGATAATTTTTTTATAAATCAGCTATTGAGGTTTTATTAGAGGCATACAAAAGATTACGAGAGCGATTAATGCAAAAATATGCAAACTCGAAGGTAGGAATTATGAAAATTCCATCGTATCCCTTCGTTCTTTACAACGCGAATCCGTATCGACCCAGCAAAAAATGTTCTCGGAAAAATGCTTTTATCAATCTGTTATCTTAATCAGACCTCTCTGGCTACTCATAATAAAAGTCCCGAACGTGACCGCCTCAACGACGACTAATGACGATGCGCATAACATTCCAATGATAGGCAATAAAAAAAACCACCATTAATTCCCCTTGGAGAATCCTTGTGAGCGCGTAATTGCCTATTCCCTGCTTCCGATTTGGATTGATCGTCTCGATGGGATAATCATGACATGGATACTTGTGGATTTGTCGTAGGGTCGCATGTATTTATTGGAGAAAGAGAGCGAAACTGAAAGGGAATTCGGAAGAGTGAAATATGATCGATTTGAGATATCTCGTTCAGCTGAAACTTTTTGATTCATAATAGATTCGTGCGAAAACTTTAATTTCGTGTCTTTTTTATGGTTAAGACTTATGCATTCTCTGAACCTCTATAAACTTAGCACTTTAGAATTACCTTTCTCTATAATTAAAAGCACAAAATATCTTAGCGATTTCAATAATCCACGACAAACGTAGAAACATCATAAATCTTTTTTTTTTTCATCCCACCTATCTCCTCACTACCTGCACCTATACATAATCGCGCACGCGAGCGACTTCCTGCAGAATTACATAAAAGCCAGCAAAGCTAAAAGTCGAAAGCGCGTAATTAGCCTTATCAGAAACATGCTCCAGACAGAAACATCCCGATCCCGATTGCGCGAGCCTCGCCGCACAAGCATCCATCGCGGCAATTAACGCTCGAGCGAGAGAAAGACTCGCACTTATCCCTCTTTCCGATTAGAAAGTTCATAAGAATCTCCGGCGATGTGCCGCCAATCGCGCGCGTAATTCTCCCGGCGAAATTTTCCTTTTTTTCTCTCTCACTCTTCCCTCGTGCTCGTAGCGTCTAGGCGAGCAGAAAGAAAAAGAGAGAGAGAGAAAGAACCGGATGTCTTTATGTAAGGAGGACAAAAACCTCTGACAAGTCGCGCGCGCGCGCGCTCGCAGGACGTTCAACTCGCGTGCGGCGCGCTTACGCGAAGCTCGCCTCGTATAACTTTTAACGAGAGTGTGTAAGCAGGCGCGCGTGTGTGGGTATACTGTGCGTGTATTTCGGCGCGAGCGTTTCTTCCTTTCGCTCGTGACGCGAACAGAGAGAGAGAGAGTTGCGTAAGAGCGCGCTTTGACTTCCCGCGCGAGCTCGCCCATGCAGAAAGAAACGCGTGCGCACATGACCCCAAGAGCGTAAAATCGCTGTCTTTGGAGCGAGCGATGGGTTTATTTTGCTTGGCCGGTGGATGGGTAGTAGCCCTTGATTTGATTTAGAGATGGATTTTGCTATTTTAGGTGGTGGGAGGGGAGTAGCTGTGTTGTGCTATTTCTGTTTCAAGTTTTTGTTTGATGTAAGTTTTTTTAGAGTACATATTTTTTAATTTCTTAAATACCGATTCTATGTCTTATTTTCTTTACTCGTTTTATACTGCTAGACAATTTTATACTTCTTTTATCGGGTTATTGATTAGCGATAACCCATATCGTTTCTTTTTAGTCAAAGAGAAGAATTGTGAAAGGTCTCCTCGTTTTCTCGAAGAAAAAGTCGAGTTATTTTTATCATTTTTATGTTTCAATAATTATAGCTCATCGTTTATTTTTATCATAATCAATTTTCTCTTCCAGTTATCGTGTACATGTTACTCTACTTCCTGTCAGGTTCTTTCATGTGATGGTTGTTTATTCTCAAATTATAAAAATTAACGACTTCTCTCTGAAAATAACTATAAATAATGAATATCAAAAAAAAAAAAAAAAAATAGTGCCTACTTGTTACTAAAATGATTCAAATAAAAGATAAAAACTACTTCTTATTTTTGCACATTAATAATTAAATTTCGCATGTAAACCTATTTAATTAAAATAAAATGAACATATTCTTGTATATCGTAGATAATTTCAAACTCGATAATACTTTGTGATAAACTTAATTTTAACAAAATACTTGGCTTTAAAAACCACTTAAAGAAATATAGTGATACTAAATTCAATTATCATAGCAAGCGTAATACATAGATTTGTTTATTAATTTATTACATAACCAAAAGATGAATCAATTTGATTTTATTCGAGTTAAAATCATCAATAACTCATCTTTCATATAGCCAATTTCATAGCTTTCATCTCACTCGCGAAAAGCTCATAGTTCGAA
Organism: Eupelmus azureus; assembly: GCA_030522685.1. Taxonomy (NCBI): domain Eukaryota; kingdom Metazoa; phylum Arthropoda; class Insecta; order Hymenoptera; family Eupelmidae; genus Eupelmus; species Eupelmus azureus. The sequence continues at coordinate 6,196 of JAPYZA010006453.1, forward strand.
TTTTTCCCGACCTGGATGCATCACCCAACCAAACGTTCATTTTTCTTATCCCCATCAAAAAAACGAAGTCTCTCATCTCCACAAAAACTCGCCGTGATCCTTCATAAAGAAACAGCGCCGCATCTAACAGCGCGAACAATGTTACGAAGCTGCGTGCCAGCTACAGCCGGCTCATAAATACACGTTTACATTTTTCAAAGAGAGTCCGCGAAGAGAGCAGCGACTGAATCAAGGCTCATTCCCGGCCTCGCGACGATACTTTATACACCAACGTATCCGTGGGCACGCGGCGGCGCGCACACAGACAAACCCAGCCTTCTACATACCCGCATAAAAGCCGAGAGCCAGCGTATATATATACACGCGGAGCAGCCAGTCGTGAGTCACGTGACAAGATGGTGTCAGTGCCCCAGTACAAAGAGAGCCGAGGGAGAGAGAGAATGGAAAGCCGTCGAGAGAGGCGCAATATTACAGCGAGCGAGCGAGAGAGCTGCGCGCGTTGCACGATGGGTCCCCGCGCGCGCCAGTTCAGGGCGCCACTAGTCGGGTGCTGTGTGCTTCAGAGAGAAAGAGCGCGCGGCCCGAGAGATGTAGCCTCTTCTCGCCCGTTTCATCTGGCGCGCGCGCGAGCGCCCGAAACACGTGGGTGGGCCTACCGAACGGAGAGTGGGCAGGCCATGGAGTGTGTTCGTCTCTCCTCTCTTCTCGGAGACCATTAACTTCTTTGCCGCGGCCGGAGAAAAGAGGGCAAAAAAAAGCACACGCGAGCGCGCCTGGTCAGAGTTAAGCGCTTCAGAGGCCGATCGTTATTGTGCGCGCGCGCGGCCCTCTCCTCGATGACTCTCGCTTCTGGGCTTCTTTTTTATTGGATGTATGTATGCGCGGGTGTGCGCGGGAGGTCGTCGAGAGTGGTTTTATTTTGTTTTTGTTGATTTCTTTTTAGGGAGAGCGAGGGTGTAAGGTTATTAAATACACGCGTGGGAGGAGAGAGTTTGCCTGTGGGTCTAATTGGGATTCAAAAGAGATCGCGCGGCTTGCTAATGCAATGACAGCACTGGGAAATCGACTTTGAGGGTTGAATTTAAATTTTCCGTTTGGTATCTCTCGGTGTAACGGTGTTTGGATTTAATCAGAAAGTTTCGACGAATATAAAGTTGGTAAAGCTTGGGCGTAAATGATAAACTTGTAACGAATTAAAAGCAAATATTTGGTTTGACTATATGTTATATAATCATACATCGCTTTTATTTGCCTTTTGATTCAAACGGCGAGAGTCAATCTGGAAAATTAATCTCGGCTGAATTTTGGATGGGATTTTTTCAAATCAGATAATGGAACGTCATAAGACTTTGAATGATTTACAATCGCGCCGCAAATTGCATTAATTCTACTAATGGAGCCTATTACGCTAAAACCTTAGTTCTACGAGTCTAGCCTCGATGATCAATTACGATGAAAGTTTTTGAATGGTGTTCCGCGCACAAGCTGCTTGATGTTCTTTTAACACACATAAATGTCATTTTGCCCTCTAAACAACCAAGCTTAGTAAATAAATTAAAAACCTAAAATGAAATTATATGCGGTTTATAATCCAACATTTTAGTGTCGGCGAAAATTACTATCCCCTCATCTCAGCTATGACCAGAGTTTCAAACAAGTACGCCTCGTAGAATTATCCACACCGTCCATCATGGACAAATAGCTCCGTACGCTTGTTTCCCTACTCGTTAATTGCTTTGCTTTGCTTTACCTTTATTTTCGTATGCAAGCGCGCAACAGCGTTCCAGGCCCCGCGCCTCAAAACAGAAGAGAGAACACGTGCGAGAGCGCTTTTTGTCTCATTAATGGTTTGCGATCGATGTTAACGTCGACGGACGTGTAATACCGTTCGACCTTCGGTTAATTGCATCCCGTGAACGCGCTGTAATTTCCCTCGATTCTGAAGTGCACGTGCGCAAACGGTATAGGTGGTTTTCAGAGTTTCCCCGGAGCCACGGAACAAATACAATTTGTTTTCAAATGGCTTTTTTTATTGCGCTATAGGAACGGGAAATAATTTAATGGAATTATTCAGTTTCAATAATTTGAAACGTGCAGTTGCAGATGTTGCATTTTTGATTTGAACGAAGTATAGGAAACTTAAAAATACTGGTTATTCTTCAGATAGCGAACCATTGTTTGTGCGCGATTGGCTCGCACCTTTCAAAAGATGGCTAGAGTTGATAGTGCTTATATAACAATGTTAATATTTCATGTTGTTTTTTTATATATGAGTATTGTCTGAAAGGTATTTTCTTCTATTCATAACCGGCTGATGTTTAGAACTTATTTTCAACTCTTTTGTAATAAAAATCAGATTCTATCCAATAAAAACTTTGAAATATGCGGAATGGAGTACCAAATCCGATTGTTGTATTATATACTGAATGAAATATAAGTAGGATTTTTACTGACTTTTTTGAGCCGTAATATTTCTTTGCTAAAATTGGATACACCTTTATCGGAAAAGATGGTTTTATTAATATAAGAATTTAAATTCAATGTAAATTTTATTTAAATTATTGCTTTCTTTTTCATGACTACTATAATTTATTTAAAACATTTAAATTACTTTTAATTTTTTAACAACTATAGTAACAACCTCGCAAAGAGAAAATCAGACTTGCAAGAAACGGATCTTTATGATACTTTGAGATTTGAGATATCGTCGCTTGAATCTAATATAAGTACACATCGAATTGTCGCTAGAAAGCAGTACACATCGATTTTGTATATGAGAATTCTCATATAAATAACCGATGTGTACTTTTTTCTAGCAACAATTCAATGTGTACTCTTATTCGATTCAAGTGACGATATGTTTTTTACAAAGTTAAGATCTGTTACTAATGTGGGTCTGATATTCTTGTTGTAAAGAGACGATGGCAAACATCTATATGCAACATTAGATTAAACTACATCAGAGCTAGCTAAGCTTTCTCAATACAATAGCTCACTTCCCACGTGTATGCGCATAATTTAAGCGCGCGAGTAGCTCACAAAATTTGATGTACGTTTTGTGCTGATGTATAAGGTAGTGGTTCTAGTATAGGTTCGAGTACGAAATTGTTTCTCATCGACTGCTTTCATTTCAATATATCGATTCTTCGCGTATATATGTATGCGCACAATGCATAGATTTCATAATTTGCGCACGTGAATGGTTCACATTTATGTGAAACCTAATCTTTGTTTTATCGATTGCACGATCAATTTTAGAAAATAAACAATACAAATTATTCGTTGGTGAATAATTGCAAAAAAAAAATAATCTTTATCATGTTTTTCATTCAAGTGAAATTTTAATTAATAGCACAAAAGTTTATATTTAATGCCTAAAAGATATCCAATAACTGTAACAATTAATTAGGCTCTATAGTTTAATCTTATTGAGGCCTAACAAAATTTTGAAGATTAGACCGAACTAAATAAATTCCCCTGGGTAATTCCAAAAAAATGTTTAAGGTTATTCAGTTTATTAAAAAATGTTATATGAAACACCACTAGACAAAAAACACATATAAAACATCTGCTGATAATATTCTATCATAAATCTGTCAGAAGAAAAGCCAAATCCTATGTAACCAACAAAATTATACACTATTTTTTAACTCATGTACATTATTCAATGTAAATAGATAATTCTTCAACAAAGTAAAGAAAACCAGTGAAAAACAGCATGAAGCCGCAATCGTATAAAAACAGCGCATCGTCAGACTGCCACAACACAGCGCAGTAAGACAAACGCAAGCCATTCATTGCATCGGGGCCCACTTCTGAATATTACGCTCCTGCGACGCTGCTTGAGCCAGTGCACGATCCGCGAGAGCGTACACACGGCTTGCTCGCTTCGCGTCCTTTTCCTCCTTCTCCAGCTCGCAGGCGTACGCTCGCCGAGGTTGACTGACCTCTTCTCGGTCTGCTGCGGCGTTCGCCGATATCCGTGCTGCTGTGTATATACGTATACACCGCTTTATACAGCGAAAGAAAGATAGAGAGAGCGAGAGAGCGAGGCCCACGCTATATAACACTCCTCGTGGTCGTGCCGGGGCCCTGCCGCTCTCGCCGAGGCACAAGGCACCAGCAGCGTGGCGAAGAAATCCGCGCGTACACGACGACAGTAAGGAGTGGTCGAGAAGAAGAAGAGCAAATTGGTGCTCCGCAGAGCAGGGTTTCATGAGCGCACAGGAGGCGGCGCGCGCCGCCGGCAGCAGCAAGCAGCATCAGGGGCCCGGGCAGCAGCGCTCCGATTGGCCCCCCACCACGCAGCAGGCGAACCACCGGGCCCCGCAGCAGGCTGGGCCCTCTCAGCCCCACCACTACGCGGCGCGACGCACTCCCTCGAACGACAGCGCCGGCTCGCAGGCCACACCCGAACACTGCGACCTTCACTGCAAGGTGTGCTGCTGCAGCCAGCCTGCCTACCTGCCTTTCTTTCTTTCTATCTTTTATTTTGCCGAGCGCAGCTCTCTTTATATACCTGGCGGCTGAGTCTGCCTGCCGGATACCTTTTACTAAGCGCGCTTTTCGACGCTGGTCTTCGTGGTGGCTAGATTTTGTTATAGAGCGACTAGTTTTGGCTATAGTGCATGCCACTGCCTGTGTACATATAGTTTGTAACAAGACTCGAGTGGTAACTTGAAAGTCTTTTAAACGTTACGTGATACTTCACATCCAATAAAACTTGTTTTATCGATAAAATTTTCTAAAACTTGAAGAATATTAATAAATGTTTTAAAATAAACCAAATATAAATCTTTTTAACTGATTTATATGTAATAATTTTATTTTTTAATATGGAAAATTAATATCAAACATATTGACGTTATAGGCACATAAATATTTATGCAGGAATATGTTTCAATGAAAAGCAGAATCGGCAAAGTGAAAGGCAATATGTCTGGATAAATAGTTTTATTCACAAATATAGGAAAAACATCGAATAGCCGCCAGAAATTCGAATATATAAAAATTATTAAAGTTTATTTTGTTTTTGCATATTCAATATTGATTGCTTTAAGAGTATATAGATACAAACATTTTATAACATTCAATATTTAAATAAGTCAAATCAATTTTGGTGTTTGAATAGGATTGATATTTTCCTACGATATAATCTATAAAATTCTTGGAAAAAGAATTTGAATAGAATTTGATTTTCGATATAAGCTTTTAAGAAGATTTCTTATTTGATTAAAGTATTTTTTAATTAATAAGCTACGGAACTTATTTCGAGAAAATTACTTCCTTTTTGCAAGCTTGAATAAAAGCTCTTTGTAGTCATTTTATTTGCATTTTCTTTTGACTTTTATTCAAATTAAATGCGTAAGAAGCTTTCATGTTAAAAAAAAGCACTATTAATAATTTATATTAAATTTTTACACAGTTGAAGGCAACAAAACACTGCTGAGCACGAAGACCAGATTTGCGCAAATATTAAAACAAATCTCTGAATAACTTTTATAATTCTTATAAAACTATAGGTAATGCTGTTGGGGGATAGTGGAGTTGGAAAAACCTGCATTCTGACAAGATTTCGCGATGGTCAATTTTTATCCGGAAATTATATCACAACAGTGGGCATCGACTTTCGGGTATTTCCTTTATTAAGTAATAAATTTGAATACAAAATTAATTTCAGTAGACAGTCTGATTAAGTATAATTTGTAAAAAAAAATGTACTTGTTATTGAGTGTTAAATAATAAAAAACAATAGCGTAATATTTACAAGTCACGAGATAAATTCATTAATCATACCAGTCATATCAAGTCATAAACATTTTATACTCAAACAAAACATCAAGAACACTAAAAAACAATAATAACAAAAAGATTTATATTAAGTATGAATAATGAATGTATATTTTTTTATTATAGAACAAAATGGTCACTGTCGACGACAGTCAGGTTAAGCTTCAGATATGGGACACTGCTGGACAGGAGAGGTTCCGAAGCGTGACGCATGCTTACTACCGTGACGCACATGGTAAAGATCTTTAACCTTGTAAAAACCGTAATTTTTTCTTTACTTATCATAACGTAACTTTTAAGATGAAAAATTTAGCTTTTCTTTATGGAAACAGAATAAAACGAAAACGGATATTTCAATTCTAGTGAAAAATTTCAATCAACCTCAAAGGCATGAAATTTGCGTAGCTGATGCGCCGTAAAGAAAAATTTTTGCTTGTGAACTGTTCCAATCGGATACGATGAAAATATCGAATAATTTATTCAAGCGTAAAATCAGACAAATTTTTTCCAATCGCGTGAAGTTGAATAAGCAAAAAGTCATTTAATGAATATGAATTAATATATTAGAGATGAATTTGAATATTTTTTACTGCCATTGGCATTTTCTCGATTAAATTTTACACTTTCAAAGTGGAGCACCTCTTAATTTCTCGTCAACTTGGAGGATTCACAGCGCAAAGCGTGATTGCTCACGTTGAACAATCAATCTTGAGGGCGGGTAACGTAACTAATGTTATTGCAAAGTTTAGCGAAGTTCGTCACGCGATCCTCGCCTAAGGATATAAGTAACATTACGGATCCGATGTGAACATCAACGAAATTTTCGACATGAAAGTTAGCGTAAAAAATTGGTTATGCACGGAGAACTCCTTAATTACATTATCGTTATAAACTATTGTAGTTATTTTAAAAAGTTGCAAGATAATTTCAACAAGTATTCAATAAAATGTCAAGATTACTTTATGAAACACTAAAACGACATAGTTAAAATTATTTGGATGGAAATAAATCAGATTTCTTTACCATTTCTTTCTCTCAGTAAGATCGCGTAACATGCAACGTATATTTTCTTTTATCAAAAATTATTAAATAGTATAATTGATTTCTTCAGATCTTTAAAACGTGTTTTGATCCATCAGAAATTTTTAAAAAGGGTTATTTTTTATACACGATTGTTGAACTCTGTCTTTATCAGAGATTCAAGCAGCTATTTTTCGTCACAATTCTTTTATTCTTTTTTTCGTAAAACGTTAGAATTGTATTATTTTTCGTACCAGCCAACTACGGTACCTATCATGATTTATCGTACCCTTGGCTCTATTTTTTCAATAAAAAAAAATAGCAAACATTTACTCCGTACACTCGCGATGGCATCGCTCATTCGCGTCGCGCTGGTGCAAGTGACAGACGACTACGCCGCACACAGAAGAACCGTCTCGACTGGCACAAGCGCGTTATGTTTTCTTATGCAAATGCGAGGCGCGACGCAAATGTGCGACCTTTACACATCTCTTCAAGAAAGCGACAGACGCAGAATCGTCGTCTAGCTCGGCGAGATGCACTGCATAATCGATGAGCCTCGCGCGCGCGCGCTGCTGCTGCTCTACGACGTGACGAACAAGCAGAGCTTCGATAACATCAGGGCCTGGCTGGGCGAGATCCGAGAATACGCTCAAGACGACGTCGTCATTATGCTGCTCGGTGAGTCTACGTGTATGTGTGCGCGGCGTTAAAAATATACCTGGCGGTCATCGGCTATATGATATAGCCGGCAAACGAGTGAGCGAAAGGGATACACTCGCGCCTTTTTCCCTGTGTGTTGGTATATCATTGCGGGCTCAGGAATGAGAGAAGAAATCGGGCGTGTCTGATTGGAAAAGACTGGTTGCATGCTCGCGTGTGTGCGTGAGAGGTCGGAGAGTATATGGGGTGATTTATTAAATGCATATTCGTATTGGCTGTGACTTGCGCTCGCACAATGCGAGCCTTCATTCACATTGAGATGTGTGCGCTATTGCATATTGATGAAAGGCTTTTCAGATACCGATGCAAATTGGTTTGTAGGTGTTATAGAGCCAACACAGTTTTAGTTGCTTCTAGAAGGTTACAAAAAAATAAAAGAAGTTTGTGGCTGATGCTGTTGTACAGTACGTTTAAATTAGTACGTATTATCGCGCGCATAGTAAAGCATGGCTTATAATATTGGTAGAACTACAACTTCTGTAATTTATGTGTTATGTATAACGAAGTTATGTTCTTTTTTCAATATTATGGTCTTAGTTTTGCAATTCTATTGTCATTTTCTTTAGAATATATGAAAATAAAGTTTACAATCAGACATTATGATGTGAACAGATATCTGCGTAAATACTAGAATAGGGTATGAGGTCTGACAATGCAGATTTTAGTGAAATTTTAGGTCAATGTTTTTGTTCAAATAATAATAAAACCAAAATATAAATTCAAAAATAAAAATTCTACCAGTAATTACAAGAACGTTACAAGAATTTGTTCTAACTGAAGTCCTCAATGCAAAATCGTTGTTATCAGGTCTAGAAATTTTTTAAATCACACTTGACAATAAAGTGATACTTATACATTAAATGTAAAAAAATTTTAAATTAAATTTAAAATATTCTTTAGAGTCGTAAATTAAACTAGAAAAAATATGTTTATTTAACATTTTATCATTTATTTAACGAGAACACGTTTATAATATATTATTATTACGTGAATCTACTGGCATTATTCTAATAACAATGGAATTGTACATTTAACAAGAGTTTATTTCAGTTAAATTTTTCTTACTGAAACATTCTACTAAATGTAGCACAAAGAATTTTTCTCCTTGTAACGAACATAGTATTTACCAAACAAAGGCCGGTCAATACAAAATACGGCTATTCGAACTTGTTTCCCACGGATCACATTCTGTGTTTAGCGGTCGACTCGAAATAGTTCTACCAATTTTCCAATTAAACTAATCTAAATTTTTTAAAACAAAAAACACAATCAACTGTATATCATCCAATCGTTAACCTAAACTCTAACAATCAACAGGTAACAAATGCGACTGTGGCTCGGAGCGAATCGTGAGAAGGGAGGACGGACAGCGATTGGCGAACGAGTACAAGGTGCCCTTTATGGAAACCTCCGCCAAGACCGGCCTCAACGTCGAATTGGCTTTTCACGCGGTTGCCAGGTGAGCTGTTTACACGCGCCGATTAGAAGTCGTTAAGAATTTCTTATCTCGCGAGCCGGCCAAGCGCGAGCCTGAGCCACTTATCGCGCAGGCTTGTGTGAAGACCATAAAATGCGCTCTCGACTGAGAGTTGAAAAAAAAGGAGTATCGAAGATGTATAAGGGGGAATTGAACGTTATGATTTTTTTAAGCGTATTATTTTTATTAATAGTTTTGATTTTTTCAAATGGGATACTTGTTGATACAATTTTAATGGTATTTAAATAATTTGAAACGATCAGGAGGAAATTTTACAAAATTTAATTATAAATTGCTCTTAATTCTTTTCTAATATATACGATAATGCAACTTCTTTAAATTATATTGTCTTTCACAATTTACGATTTGACTTAAACTGTGCATTAATAGTTCAATATACACTCTTGACAATTGCTATTTTACTTCAGCGACAGCAAAAAATTTAGGTATGATCTAAAATTTTCGTCCATTTTAAAAAACAAATAAATTTATTGAAAAAAATTTTATCTTCGTTAACAATTTATTATCTAAATAATCCGAAGGCAAAAATAAAATAACGTAATTCAGTATTCTAACTTTCAATCAAGCATCAATTACCCCATGCCAACTAATTAGACTTCATCATATCGCGTATCAATAACATCATCATTAATTTCGCAGGGAGCTGAAAGCGAGAGCAAACAAAGCCGAGGGTCTAAACACGGACGACGCAAGGTTCAACGTGCAGGACTACCTCCGCCAGCATCAGTCGCAGCGGACTTCCTGTCTCAATTCCAACTGTCTGACAACCTGAATAGCTACGATAAACCGGCTCTTTGGCCAATGTTGCCGCGCGCGCTGTGAGCGTCCTCGCAATTTGAACTGGCGGAACGGCGCGAAAATTTGAATACACCGCTGTGCACATGTGTGTGTTGTCTATACCCGTACGAGAATTTTCTTTTTTCTGTTATTGCAAGGCCTTACGGAGAGCGTAAATATATACATAAATTGTAATAGACAAATGAAATTCGCTGGCGAAGTATTCAGATGAAGAGTACACGTGACAAAACAAGTTATGAATCTGTGTTCTTTCCTGTAGAGATATTATATATATGTAAAAGAAAGCGCAAATGTTAAAATTGCTTAGAGATATATATTGAGAGTTATGGATGGAAAGAGATACAAAGATGTATAATCCATACCCATATATTTAGATACCTGTGCCATGGATTGTATAAAACTAGATGCTGGAATTTTAATCTCTATCACTTGACGTTTGACAAAATGTAAAGAAATGTCATTTAATTTTTTACAACATGACTTAAGTTCTCTTAGTATACAGAAATTCTGACATTTTACTAGCCAATTATATTGATTAATTAATTTAAATTATTCAATACTTTACAATGCCGTAAAATTTGTTCAGCAATTTTAAGTATAAGCACAATGCCAACTTACACAAAATGAATTTTATGATTCAATAATTTTGTTATGTACAAAGTTTTTGTGTTCATTGTTATTATAATGATGCATTAAAAATACAAATACAAAAATATTTTTCTGAATAACCTTGCTGCAATGTTAAAGAAGCTATAAAGTTACCAAAAAAATTATTGTTGCATGTACAACCTGCAAAGCTCAAAATATAGAATGCTACGCGAATAGTAGTTTTAAAGGCATTGTTGTAAAAAATGTTATAAAATATGTTCAGATAATAATGAAAAAGAACCAATGACCACTAAAAATATACACGTATATAAATGACAAATCATTCATGATTTTTGTGATTTTTTATGAGACAAATTATATAGTTTATTTATCAAATTTAAAAATTAACGTTGCAAGATTTTTTTATTAAGATACTATTTTATGAATATAACTATTACTTATGGAGGATATATAATTAGCAATCCACTCAAGTACAATTACTTTCATATTGTAAACATTCTTTATAGAATTATTATTAGATTTAATGATCTTTACTCAACTGTACTTGTTTGTTTAAAATTAATATTGAAATTGTCTATTATTTTTAAACAGGTTTATTCTCTTGTAATAAAAGTTTTCAATTGTATACAAGATTTTATAAAATAAAAAAGTTTGTTTTGAAAGAGATTTGTCTATTGATTTTTCACCTATTTATAATTCAATAAAAATGAAAATTAACCAAGAATCATATACATAATTGTTACAACTGTTACATTAAAAATAATAATCGAGCAATTTTGTTTTTGTTAAAAAATTATATGTTTAATGTTACTATAAACTTATTTTTGAAATAAAAAGATACAGTCCTCTGAAGTCTTATGATTATGTGATAAATGACAATTTACTTGGAAACTGTGAACAATAGAAGAAATCAATATTAATTAATGTTACAGGTAAAATACGATAAATCTTTAATATTGCTTTTAACTTATATTAATTCAAACTGAAATTTTCTATACTGACATTTACTGGGCATAAAGATACAAATAAAAAATATCTTTTGAGAATAAATAAAAATTGAACATTAAATTTCGACATTAAAAAGTTATTTGTTATTTTACATTTAAAAAAGTCGTTATGTTTTACCGAAGCGAAAGAAGATTATTTAAAATACTTACCGAGATAATCAATGATCGAATCTATAATCACAATAAAGGTTAGCACAGCTAGAATTCCAACAATCACGATTTCTTTTTTACACTTCATACATTGTCTACACTTTATCATTCTTTCATAACTGATAAACTAACTTTTACAAAAACTGTAAACACTGTAGATAACAAGACGTAAAACACAAACTATCGAAGTAAATAACAGTTTTTATTCGAACTCAATTCGCGCAAAGTCTGTTGATACCGGCACTTTAGCTGTCAGCGTTCCGTTTGAACAATTCTCGGAAGTGCAGTGCGCTCTGCATTAACCCACCTTGTCCCGCGTAAAATGTTTTCTATTTCAATACTTATGAAGTTTAAAAAGTTTTGGTGTTTAGCTAAAATTTGTTGGATGATTAATTATGCACAAAGTAAGGTAAATTTAATTTAATAAAATAAATGTATGGAAAATAAGTAGATGAAAATTTCTCAGTTGACTAGTTTGACTAAGCTTTTTAGTTATACAAGCGCCAAGTTTGAAAAGAAGTAAAATTTATTTTTTAAGGATGTATTTTAAAATCTAAAATTTTTTATGAAAATATAATAATCTTGTTCAAGAAATGTTTCAAGCCTTAGTTCTATGTAACAATTGATAAATCAAGAAATAAATCAATCTAGATATAAACAATCAAAATATTTAAAAATTAAAGTAAAAAAAATAAATAAAAGAAAAGGAGAATATCGCTGACATTAATTTAAGTCTAATAATATCTCTTATTAGAGTTTTAGTTAATAATTTTGACACGTATGCGACTGGTAACTAAATGGATGTTCAGATTGTGCCAAACACAATATCCAGTATTGATTTG
>JAPYZA010006454.1:0-11072 GCA_030522685.1 Eupelmus azureus
AAGGTACAAGTAATTTAATTTTAATGCACTTACATTAAATTAAATTCAAGTACGGATATGAAATTTGCTTCCAGTACAATGACATTAAAATTCATGCAGCAATTTTTATATAGTGTACATAAATCAACTTGATGTACAATGTTGAACTTACTTGCGCGGTTGGGCTTTGCTTGCAGATTTACAGGTCGACGCAGCAGCTGGAGGAGGACATGGGCCAGCGATCGGGCGACAGCCTCGAGCTGATGCTCAAGGAGGCGGCCTCGGCCCAGCCGGAGGACAATCATTTGGCCCAGTGGGTGCGTAATTCGCATCAGATACCACCGCCGGACCACGAAGTGCCCATCGAGGAGTGGACGCCGGAGGAGCTAGCCGCCAGGACCCCGAGGGCCGAGGCTGCCCATCGGGATTTCTCCGAGGCTCTATTTTCTCCGAAAAGTAAGCTCTCCATTATTGTAAATTGCTCGTCGCGATTATTATGATTAAAGCCTCTGCTGATTTCAGTGATGGAAGAAAGTACTGTAGTCAATTCGGACGCGGAGCAGCAGAGTTCCGCGTCCAGTGCAAGCCTAAGCACCGTCAAGTCCAATAGTTTGCCGCCCAAGAAGAACGGAAGCATCGTGTCGTCCAAAGAGGCCTCTTCCGGTTCGATAAGCATATGCAGGAGGTGTCACAGGTAGCCTTCCTTCCTATCATCTTCCTTTCCTACTGCATAATCGCATATCATAAATTGCGCATTTTCATACTCTCAGTAGTATAGTAGAATTCATTATCAGATGTAATAAATTTTTCTGGCATTTCAACTAACGCGAAAGAAGAGAGCTTGAAAATAATATATAAGCGGATAAAAATCGAATCGATGAATCATCAATCATTAGAAAAGTGAAAAATCAAATTATTGTGTCTGTTTTATGGAAAAGTAGTAATATACGTCGCAGGTCAGGCTGCCCGACGCCACCGTTGGTGCGCGATCCGTTTTCGCCACTGCCGCCAAAAATAGCGGTGCTGCCCCCGACGCCGGACCTCTGCTCTCACCGGCACCGGCTGCGCAACGGCCTCTACGACAGTCCGGGCCGAAACAGTCCCAGTCGTGCCTTTTCCGCCGACACCAACACCGAAGACGGCAGCGAGGACGACCTCGACTGCGACGGCGAGCCGCCATACAGGTTTTCTCTTCTGCCATCAAACTTTTTTATCTCACCTCTTGCAAGTCCAGTCAACCAAGACACCAGTGAAAAAGTCTACGCGGCAAACTCGAAACACCCCATGAGGGACCCAAGAAACCACTTATGAGGGACCCAAATATGTCCCGCATGGCTCCCACAAGATAAACATAAACAAATCAAAAATTATTTTATTATCATTTCAAAGTTTTTACATTTAAATAATTTATAATAAACAATAATTGATTTATCTTTAGTGATGATGACTATTGTTTCTAGAATTGTCTTGTTAATTTACTAAACGATACGTCACCACCACTCAAGATAAATCAATTATTGTTTGCTATAAATTATTTCAAATTTAAGAATTTTCAATTTACAAAATAACAATAATTTTCTATTTATATTTATGTTGACCATGAGGATCCCGTGCAGTTCTCATAAGTGCCTTACATACATTTCTACTATATAAGAGAGTTATTGTCGTTGGCTTGAAAGGAATTAGCTCTTGTTTCTTATATTTTTGACTTTCTAGATATAAATTAAAACAAATCTGTTTTTGATCAGAGCCCTCCGGCGCTTCGGGACGATGAGCAGCCTCGACCAGGACGACGACCTCGACGAGGTGGTGCGCAGCGTCGGGGGCATCGGCGGCCTAAGCGACGAGGCTGGGACCGGCGCTGACTCCGGCAACGAGATCGAAACAGCAGCGTCGGGACTGCGCGCCTGGACGCTGCGCGCGAGCAGCTACGTGGTGAGCAAAATGGCGATACTCGAGCACTTTGGCGAGGGCTGCCTGCTGCAGCCGCCGGCGCCGCCGGAGCGCACCGAGTTCTCCCTCGAGCCGGGCAGCTGCGGCAACGGCGGGGACGAGGAGGGCACGACCTCCGGCGGCACCTCCGGCGACGACATCTGGGGCACGCCGACCTCCGGCGGCCCGGACGATGAGAGCTTTACCGGCAGCCCGGTAAGCCCCCCTCAAAGCCGTTGCCAAAAACCATGCCATAACCACTACTCAGCACGCACACACATTTTATATACATATCTATATACAAACTACTTATATATATATACCTATACATATGATCGATAAATATTACGTGTCTCCACTCTCTCTTTCAACCTTTCCAACATTTTCTGATTGCCATTTCTTCCTCTCTCGCTCTCTCGCTCTCTCTCTCTCTTACTCTCACTCTCGCTCGACTATTCTCTTCTTACTTATTACTCACTCGAGCTTTTTTCAAATGTCGATCGCGCTTTCTTCTCAAGACCTTTAACGCTGATTTTGGCCCGGATAAACATTCATTTTATTCATTGGGTCAATTTCATTCTTAAAGAGTTTTAGCTTCAAATTAGCTCAATCGACATAGAATTTTTATTCTCTTGACTCTGGTTATTATATATATATTACATAATATGCAATAATTTATTTTTTAACAGTAATTTTCTAAAAATCATAATTTTATAATTATTTATGCAAGATTAATTTTAATTTAGTTTTATGATTAAGCCAGAGATTTTGAGAAATTTTCTCTTCTGTTTCGAAGGTACAAGCTAATTTGGTTTTTTAGCAGTCACTTTTAACTCGTCTTTTCCAATTTTGTGATTGCTGAAATCGCGTGGGCATTTATTTATTATTTGTAAATACTTTGAGAAATCTTTGGGATTATTTTATTTTAATTTTAAATATCTACCGATTTCTCAAAGTATAGCATGATTTTTTTTTTCGTAATTTTATTTGAATTTCAAAGTGAATGCAAGAGAGTAAAGTTAATGATTTTCAGTCAGTATCAGCTGTGATGAATATATTGCTTGAATAAGGTATTGAAGTATGTATGCTAGAATGAAAATTTTGCACATTTTGAATTTGCTTTAAAAGACTTGGCTTTGTCGCTCTAAAGTGATTCGAACGTTTTAATGGTCGATTTAATGAAGGTTTGTAATTTCATAAAGTAACACTAAAATATTATTTAATAAATATTGAATGCGCATTTGGTAATGACGGTCAAATGGGATTAAGAGGAAAAAATAAAATATTCCACGCATCCCCATTGAACGTCAATGTATTATATTGCTTTCAAAGGCTTTCAAAATTTTACGCTACGTGATTACTACATTTATTAATTTGGGCAAAAGGAATCAATCCAGAAGTTTAATTCTCATCCAATAATTGACTTTTGTTGCTCTTGTCTAAGGGGTAATAAAATTGCTTGTAATTCAACTATTGAAAATAAAATGTGGTTCCTTCTGCGCTGATTATATTGGATGAAAACAAATGCAAAAAAAAAAAAATTACGGCACCCGCGGCACTCACAGTCTGTACCTTCTTTCCATATACCATACGTGAAGAACTGAAGAAGCTTAAAAATATAACATTGCCAATTGTGATAATTCTGAGTTAATTCAAGCTTCTTAAGTATTATTAAATTAAAAAAATTTTCTCGATTACCGTTTTGCTTTATTCAACAAGACTGAATTAATTTTAATGAAGCTGTCAATAAATTGAATAATTTGGATAAAAAAAAAGGTTCATTTAATCCGATGCGCGCATGAGTAAATTGCTGACGGGAGCTAAATATGCATCCCGCGTCAGTCTCAGAGTCATCTCAGTCGCCGGCACTCCCATAAGTATATATAAACCATGTATAATAATTGAGTATTTATTTGAATAAATATAATATGTAGCATATAAGCTTCGCACGCCACTGCATGACAAAGTATGCTTGCCCTCTGTTTGCAAAGAATCACTAGCCCGAGCTGTGCCCTGACTTCCCTAGCCGCCTCCAAACGGCGCCGGCAATCACCACCAGCAGCAGCAGCATCATCACCATCACACTACCCTCGGCGAGGACAACTTTGGCCTTGAAGACGACCAGGAGGAAGAGCAGGAAGAGTCCGAGGACGGCGAGGACTGCTCGCTGCCGGAGCTGAGCATGGAGCAGCTACTGGGCGGCACGTTCGTCGGCAGTCCAGCCGGTGCCGGCAGCCTGGGCTCGCTCAGGTCGTTCCTCGGCCGACGGAGGCTCGAGCCCCTGCCCGAAGAGGAGGACTCCCTGTCGATCGGCAGCAGCGGCGGCGGCGGCCCCGGCTCCATGAAGCAGCACCAGCAGGTCGGATGGTGGTGACAGCGGTTTCCCACCGGCGCTGCTCCAGTGGCCACCCAGGCGGAGCAGCTGCTCGCCGCCCAGAGCGAGGAGCACGAGCGCGTCTTCGCCAAGCTCAGCCAGGAGGACGAAGATTTCCGGCGCAAGATCCTCGACCTGCACCGCAAGCTCTCGGACGTCGACGAGGAGAGCCTCGCCGCGGCGGCGATCGCGGCGACGCGCGCCGAGGCCTGCCAGCTGACCCCGAGGCGGCTCAAGGAGCTGGAGATGCTGGCGCGCCGCGCCGAGGAGAGCTTCGACCGCAACTCGCTGAGGCTGGCCGAGGCGGCGGCTGCGGCTGCGGCGGCCGACGACGAGGACGACGAGCCCAAGCCGGCCAGCAGCAGCAGCACCAGGAAGAAGAGAGTAGAGTTCGAGGACCTCAAGCGATCCGGCTCCGAGTCGAGCTTCTTCAACAGGCTGCGCATACGCAAGAAGAGTCTGAAGCTTCTCGGCTTCCTCGGCTCCTCCAAGAGCCAGGATGGTGCTGCTGCAGGCGGTGCAGCCAAGGCCCAGGAGGAGAGGACGGCCAGGCTGCTGAAGATGTACATGCCGGAGAAAGCAGGCGACGCGGCCTCGACTGCCTCGACGTCCAAGAGCGGTCCTAATACCATAACGATACACCACACCTCGAGGGATCGCAGATTCTGGAAGCTGAGAAACCGCAGAAGATCCAGTTCTACTTAAGGTGGAGCTGCTCGCTCGACAGCTGTTAGCCAACTTTTCAAATTCGCATACTGCGCGTCGACGCACTCACTCTGAAATAAGAGATTATTATTTAGACGAATCAAACCTGACTGGAAAGAATCGAACAATTGTCGCTGACCTTATAAATAATCAAATTTTGTAAAAAATTAAAAAATTTACTTTGATTTTATAAAAATAGATTGAAGACGTAAAAGCTCCACCTTAAGGACGAGCGTGGTTGTTTGTATAGGATACTCGATATATATATATATATATATATATATATATATATTCTGGTATTTCGTGTGCATGGTGTAAAAAAAATGATAAGCAGATTATTACGTTATGGTGGCTATGAGCTGCAAGAAAGTTTAAAGTTTTTTAGAAAGTTCCTTTGACGAGGAGACTAGAAATTTTCCTAGTTCAATAATACACTTGAATACTTGAAATGTATATACTTGTGCTTTTTGTTTATTCGAGCTATGCTCACGGAAAATCGTAATGTTATTTTTCAATGGATTATTCGAAACTATACATTGAAAGATTGAAAATTCACATTTGTGAAATAAAAATGTAAATTAGAAATAAGAATGCCTTGATAAAATATGTAATTGTTACATGATGAATGTGTTGTTTCTTTTTAAGATTTGTAGATAATGATTGTTATTTTCAAATTTTTTTATCATTTTTACAGAGATAAATGAAATTGTTTTCCTAGTAGAATGTTATATATAATTTATAAAATTAAATGATACTTATAATAATAGTAATAATAATCAAAAATAAAAAATAATGTTATTAATTATATTTTGCATTAACTGTAATTACAGTCGAGTATCCTATGCCCTTGAATCCTAAAAATAAAAAGAATAAATCAGAGTCTCTCCATAATATTATGACTTCCATCATTACTAGTGTTAATAAAATTTCAATAAAAAGATATTTCGATTAAAAAAGTCTGCGATTAAAATCGTTTTTCTAGGACATAGTGTGCCAATAGTTACTATCTGTGAAAATAAAAGTCTAGTTTTGCATGACTTCTCTGGTAGAAAAATTTTGTTCTTCCTCTTAACAGAGAATTTAACTCTGAGTATTTCTACTAGAGTAAAAATTGTGCATAAATTAACAATTTAGGTGTTTCTACTACATAGTTAATGAAACACAAAGTAGTTATGAAACCATAAATATTTATAAATACTAAATCTTATTTTTGACTTTCTCAAATAAAATTTTTCTAGTCACTGTATGAAAATGCTTGAAAAGAATTTTTTCACCAGAGTATGTCCATAATTGTACTTTACATAGCATTAATCTTGAGAGAACGGTAAAAAGGTATTCTACTACATTGTTATTCGTCATCAATAAATAGTTTGTAAAGAAACTTCAATTCAAAAAGTTTAAAAAATAATTACGTACGTGTGATTCTTTTTAAGCACTTACGACTTAAGATTATCCAGTCAATGAATGACAAATGGCCTACCGAATAACTTGAAAACTATGTTAGTTCGTCCATTGTTGGATAACAAAACTGATTTTTTGAGGAGCACAGCAAATGCAAAAAACTTTATCAATAAGCTACTCTACTTTTATTAGGTCCGCGCGACTGACCCATGGCGGCACAATCATCTTCCACTTATAACATATGCCTTGCTCCTGATATGAGACAAACTTGAAATTTCATTGAAATTATACAATTATTGTTGGTAGGTTGTAAAGTAGCCGTCAGGCTGAAAGTATCAATAAATGATATTATTTGTTCAATCAGTTTTTTGTATTTCATACTGCAACAAATAAATCTTCAAAATTATTAAAAAATACAATTTGCTTTAAATTTTTTAATTTTATATATTTTTTTAACAAAATTCAAATTATTTTATAATCTTATTTTTTTACAAGTTTCTTAAAACATAGCAAATATTTGTATAAACCTTAAGACGACTCCATTGCATTAAGCCATTTAAGTCTAAGTTTTTCCGACAAAGTCTGTCCATCTAACTTTTTGGGATCATTTATAAATTCTTCTGTTGCCTTATATCGTTTCTCGTCAATCTTTGGGAAAATCATTAGTTTACCATTTTCATGAAGGTAAGTACTGATATTACTCAGATCATCTGGTAACTTGTCTGGCATATCAATGGGAGTGACTTTAATTAGATGTTTTATACTCCAGAGTATTCCACATATTTCTGGTGTATTCTTCACAATATTTACAATCCTTTCCTGTTTCTAAAATAACAAAAACAGTGAGTGGCAATTTTAAACAATATTAAAAGTTATAAATATAAGACTTGGAGTTTTTCTATAAATAACTAAGTTTCTTCTACATTTTTAAGTGAAAATAAAACGAGCAAGAATACAATGGATGTGTTAAATTCCTATACTGACTAATGCAATACCAGTTGAAAGTTTAACCTGCCTTCAAGAATTTATAAATTCAATATTACAAGTTGTTTTTATTATTAATTCTGAGTAGTTTTATTTCATCAAAAAAGAATGAATTTTTTATGAACCTTTTATTTCTCCAAATGTTCTTCTTTTGCCTTTATTACAACCTTCTAGTGCTTTATTTGTAGTACTAAACTTCAAAAGTTAACACATTTTCATAATTTTTAATTTTTTAGTTGTGACCAAGAATATATTTGTATTTAGTGTTTCATTGAATTAATTAATAAAAAGTGTTAAATTTTAGTTTGTTTCTTCTAATCTCAAGTGCACCTTTAAACATTAAAATGTCAATTAATAAAGCAATACACATCAAATCTATTTATGATTTCTTGAAGGTATATTTAAACTTTTAACCAGTAGCGTTCCAAATTCTAAGTTATTAATCGCAGATATTAAAAGAACATTTAATTTACTTTGTTTGAGTACTTTGTTTCGAAATCTATAGTAGCAATAATTAAAAAAATATATACCCATTTAATTGAGAAGTAAAAAAGCCACGTGTTAATGAAAAACATCATGCTACAAATCAAATCAAAATAAATAATTGCAGTTTACCTTTGAATCAAGACCAACAATTCTTAATGCTTCTTTTTCCCAATAAGGATTTCCTTTAAATGGTTTAACACGTTCAATTAAAAAAAGTTTTGATGGCTTGATTGGAGGATCTTGGTGGTCTGGATATCTATTTCATAAGATAAAAAAAACATGAATAAAATACAATAATAATAATATTTATGTTTAATTATAAAATTTCAGTTATTACCTTGGATAATAAGTAATAAGACCATATTTGACACCATCTTTTTTCCATACTTTTGGATCATTATAGCATACTTTATATCGAACTTGTTTAAAGAAGAGACTTACTGGTCTTAACATTGCTTAGAACTGAAAATAGAAAAAATTTTAGTTATTTTTCAAATAAATAAACTGTTAAACTTAATAGTATGAATTTATTATATGTAATTTAAAATTAAAGCAGAATAAATAAATGAATTACTAAAAGATAAGTCCTAAGGATATTTTTAAATAAGTAATAGAATTGTTATTTGAGCACTTATTAAAATACAACAAACGACAGCATTGTCGGTTTATTACTTCTGAATAAGGTTAGTAAAGATGTAGCTGGTATTGCTGCCTGAGTGCCTGCTGGTGAAGACGTAGACGTAATAATACTAGTGATAGTGTGAGTGAATTACGCAATCAGACCGTAAGATGGCGCTCGACACTTTTTATTCAGTTGCGAGTATTCCGTACAATCTGCATTACCCACAATTTACCAATTTAAAGAAAATAAAAAGAATTTTTATTCTTTTAAATGATTTTACGGAAGAATATTTTTTAATTTAAAGTTTTATTTATTAAGTAAGTATCAGAAATTATTATTATTGTTTATCTGTTAAATTGTTATTATGTAAAATAAGAATCGTTCACATAAATTATTAATAATTTGATACTTTGCTTAATTTTTATTTTTGTTTCCCAATTATAACGAATAATCATTTACATATTCAAAATTAAAAAAAAAAAAAAATACAAGGGGCAAGAAGCAAACATCTGAATAATGAGCAAGTTATTAGGGTTTGACATAATTATTGTTAAATAAATTAGTAAATACGAATAAAATATGAATTTGTCTTCAACTCAGTCTTCAATTTGTCAATTTGTCTTCACTTCATATTTCTATATAACTTTTTAATATATGCTTTGATCCTCGATCCTCGATGTTCCGCCGTTCCGCAGTTCCGCGTCTCCATTGCCGCGCAAAATCTTTACTAGTCTGCCAGTATTGTTGGGCCGGTCTCCTCGCTGTACTGTAAATGCGCGCTGCATTCTACTATTTCTACTGCGATCACTTAAATATATACAAGAACCCACTGATTAAATTACTAAAATCTGCCACTTTATTTGATTAAAAAGCTAATTTTAATAAATAATAGATGCAGATATGACAATGCACTGCCAAAACTTAAAGATAATGATATACATAAAAATGACATAAGACGAAATTAATATCGTTGATCGCTTTTTACAAAGAAAAAAATGTGACTAATCCTGTAAAGAATAAAATTTGTGCTCATCTGCGTGATTGAGAGAGCATAACTAATTATTCTTTTTTAATAAATAAAAACATAAGATAAATCTATTATTTTTCAGCTTTATTTAAATTATTGATAAATGTAAGCAATTTTAGTATATTTGGTTATCCAGTCATAGGTTATATTAATAAAGATCCTATGCACTTATGCACAACATAATTCCAGATATTGTTATACAAAAACATTTTTACATAGTAAGTCAGATTTTCTTTTTAAATTACACTTGCAGTAACTTCATACTATGAAGAGAAATAACTTCAGTTATGTGCTGTTATCTACTTGACATCTAGTTTTAGTTTATTTACAATGACGCCGACATATAGGCTATGTTTATATTTATCTTCTTAATAGTTTTTATTCTTTCGTTTTACAATAATTCTACGGAAGTATATATATGCTCTGTAAGAGCAAAGACTTTATCTTATGTCATAATGAAAGAAGTAGTTATTTATGAAGACAATCATTGGGCAAAATCACTTGATATATGTCAATACATTTTTATTGGATTTAATAAATCAAAATTTTTGGTTGTAAGTTAAAAATTATAAATTTTAATTATTTATTCGAAAAATATATAATATTTTTAAATTTAGAATCTTGAAAAGAATTATGCCAATGATGCATACAAAATTAATATGTGGGGAAAAAAAGATGAAGGATATTTAAAATTGCATTCATTATATAATGCGCAAAATTTGAAATTTAGTTCACATTTGAGTATGCGCGAGATGACGCCCGGAAATACACTGAATTCTGAAAGACTGATGTATAATTGCACGACTTCACTTACTTGTCATAATCTACAGAAAATAAAAGGTTAGAAATAATGATACATACGTAGGTGTTGCGAGAAATTAATAAACAATTTCAAACAGACTAATAACTTGGAGCATCTATTATATTTGTTTTTTAATAGAATCTCTTTTCTATTATAATTCATTGCCAATATTAAGATATAGTTCAAGAGGAATTAATGGAATTTCTTATTTTCCTGGTCTCGAGAAGTATCATAGAAAATTGGTATGCATTTTATTATAATACAGATTAATAGTATCGTGTAATAAAGACGATAATTGCCCGAGCAAACATTTAATGATGTATGTATTAGTTTAATAAAAAATTTGAATTTCGGACATTTACTATACAGATTGTGACAAGACTGTGTGTTCAATCGTTAGAAATACAGAAGGTATTTCTTATGACCGATCTAATTTCGACAAACGATAATTTCTATGAGTAAATAATTTCAATATAAGTATATAACAATTAATTCTTACTCTGTCAATTCATAAGCAAATGTTGGCATATTTTTAGAATTGGACAAAGGAATGACAAAATGAGTAATAACGAGCGATTTCAATGTAAGTCCTATACATGTATAGTTTTACGAAATAACGATAAAAAGTGAAAGATGTTAAAAATGTAACAATTCATTAAGTGAACGAAATAAAATATGAAAGCCACTCGAATCCTATGAGACGTCGACTTCTTTCGCACCTTTATTACGACGCCGAAGAAGAAGAGCAGCAGCAGCAACA
>JAPYZA010006455.1:0-20083 GCA_030522685.1 Eupelmus azureus
TGATTTTTGGTTTCATAATTTCTTCTTTTTCTACAATAAAGCTGTCGGCTACTTTTGATGTTAATAGTTCTTCAGCTAACTCAACACTTTCTTCATTTGCGCAAATAATTGTTACATCGTTTTCATTTTGAAATTCAACTATGTTTGTTAGTATACTTTTTTCTTTGTTTAAGTAGTATAATACAAGTTCTTTAGTAGTTGTTCTTTCATCTAAGTTTGTTTTCTTAACAGTTAATTTTGGTATACGTTTTTTTTCATCGGTTTAGTAAGTAGTCCGGAGATAGTGCCTTTTAGCGGACGTGATTGAGCACACGATTGAGAAGATCCGTTTCTCTTGTAAGTAACTTTTTTAAATTGTATAGTGTAATCAGCCAATTCGGACGGTAGATCAGAGGTCCACTTGGCAGCCGTCACCAGTACATCAGTATTTACAAGAGTATCGTTATTATTTTTATGTACATTTTTCGCACTGTTATTATAATTTAAACCTTTGCTTGTTTTAATAAAATGCATTTCTTTTCTTAATTCAGCTATTTAATTACATAGATCTGAAATTTTGTTTTTATGAGTGTCGTTTTCAGTAGTGAATGGCTTTAGCTGTGTTTGCAATAAGGCAAGTTGACTAGAAAAGCATTTGCAGTGTTCACGAATTAGGAAATAAACTAGAAATAGAGTTAACTAATGTTTGCATATTATTGAAAATATATGGAATCGAGTTCAACCCTTTATGTACTAAGTCGATTTTTTCAACTGCAGCAATAACCTTATTGAAACTACTATTGAAGCGCTCATAAACACCTGTGACGGCTTTCAAATCTAAAAATGCACCTCTGGTAAAGTATTATCTTGCTTACTCCTAGCGATAGATTTAGACACAGTCATCGAAGGCGCACTGCTTGCCGAGTTGCAGGCACTGGGCTCCGTTGTGATTGAGCTCGATATGTCCTCGCCCAGCATTGATCTCTCTTGGCTTGCCCCGCCCAGTGTAGAATTGATTGGCACCTACGCAGTCTGTAATGTCTCGGCGGTGAGATTGTTGCCAGGCGAGAGAGTGGCGTTGCCTCTGTTCGGCTGAATGGGGTTGATGCTGACGTCACTCGACTGATTGAGAGTGCGGAGCTCTCGTGTGTGTTGGTGCGTGGCTTAGTTGTGTGCGCAGCGCGTGAACTCTTCACTTTGCCTCTCGTCGCCTCCTGCTCGCTCCTACGTTCCTGGCAGCGGATCACTTTATTCACCTTTATTTCAGCTGCAGTTAAACCAGACAAAATGCAATTTCGGGGAAATGTTCTCTTGCATGCAGCACATGTGACGAGCGAGGCACGAGTAGGAGGTTCATTTCACTGCATAGTGCACAGGTATTGTGTTTGCCGGCGTTAGTGTTCATGTTGTTCTTTGCGCACTCTTACGGCCAAAAATGAAAATTACAGCATAGAGCGAGGGGTGATGAAAAGGTATTGTCTAACTAACCTCAAAATAAAAATAACTATTAAAGTTGATCTGACCTCGTAAAAAAACATGAAATTCTTCCCTCCGCGGCAAGCAGGCCGATTTCTCTCTAGCATAAATATATTGAATGAATGACCCAAGGAGAGAAGTTCGAGTGAATGCAGTCGCCTCTCGAAGAACTCCAACACGTGGCCACTCCTTTGGAGGTTAGGTTTAGTGAGCGCAGGAAAAAACCTTCCTGGCTCTTAAAAGTTCAAAATATGGACTGAAATTTTTAGCCCAAGCATACAAGCCAAGTTGCACGGTCTACCTGCTGCAAGTTTACACTCCGAGGAGTGACAAAGTATTGAGATAAATCTTTAAAAGCGAGGAGCAGGTGGAAGGCGCTGCGGTCTGCTTACTTACCGGAAGTCAATTATACTTATATCCTTATATTATACATATATATCTGTGTGTGTGAAAGAAAGAGATTATATATATATATATATATATATGTATATATACTAGGAGCGAAGCCCCCCTGCGCGCTTCACACGCCAACCCCTCGCGCGCTTCGCGCGCAAACCCGTTGCATTTTAAATAACACATTTTTAAAACAAATGAATATTTTTGTAGTTATTATATATATTTATACACATAATGTACATATAAAGGCCCATTTATTTGTAAAGTGTCATGAAAAACAAAAATATCAGAGGAAATAACATTGAAAAATCGAAAAGAAAGTTAAAAAATGAAAAAATAACGTAAAATCCTCTAAAATAACAGCTATTTTTATAGATACCTGAGGATTTTAGATTAATTAAGTAACATCTCAGAATCCTATGGATACGAAAGAAAAAAAACGTGAAAATGTCGAAAAATAACGTAAAAAATTGAGTGAATAACGTAAAACCCTCCGAAATAACAGTTACTTTTGGTGATAAATAGTATTCTTTGATAAATAAGACATAAATATCGCTAAATATCATGAAAACGACGAGTGAATAAATAAAGTAAAACTCTTTAATATAACGGCTATTTCCAGAGATAAAGGGTAATCTGGGATAAATTAAGCACAAATATCTGGATACGAACGAAAAAAAACGTGAAAATGTCGAAAAATAACGTAAAAGAGTAAAAAATAACGTAAAATCCTCTAAAATAACGGCTAGTTTTAGAAATTACGAGATATATTAGATAAATTGAGGACTTATGTTGCAGAATTTCATGAATATGACGTCAAATCGAGAAAAATATCATAAAAATTTCGAAAAATAACGTTAAAAAGTGGAAAAATAACATAAAACCTCTCAAAATAACCGGTAGTTTTGGAGATAAAGGAAAATAATTAATAAATTAAGCAAAAATATCGCAAAATATTAAGAAAACAACGTTAAATCGAAAAAAATAACGTAAAAATTTCGAAAAAAAACCTAAAAAAGTGGAAAAATAACGTTAAACCTCACAAAATAACGGCTAGTTTCGGAGATAAAGGAAGATAATTCATGAATTGAACAAAAATATCCCAAAACATCGAGAAAACAACGTCAAATCGAGGAAAATATCGTAAAAATATCGAAAAGTAACGTAAAAAAGTGGAAAAATAACGTAAAACCCCTCGAAATAACGGCTACTTTCGGAGATAAATGGGTTCCAAAAAAAAATCTTGTACACGGCGACGGCGGCGGCGGCGAAATCTTTATATATATATATATATATATATATATATGTACATATGTGTGTGCGTGTGTGTATGCGTGTGTGGGAGCTCGCGCGCGTGCGTGCATGCGACTATATCTGTATTAATTTATAAGTATTTTTTTATCAGTTTTTTTCGCTTTTAAAGCAGCGGGCAATAAAGTGGACTTTACTGCCCGCTGCTCTGCTGTATTGCCCGCCGGTCTGGAAAAATTCACTTAACGCCCGTATTTGGTGTCAATAAAACGCGAAAATCGTGCCAATGTTACATAATAGTTTATTATGTACCAAGGGCGATACGTGGGTCTTTATTGCCCGAGTGTGGAGTTTGCACACGTTACGAGTCGTAGGCGAGCTAGCACGAGCCAAAGGCGAGTGCGTACTGCGAGCCGAAGACGAGTACTGCAACCACACTCTTCATCATAAATGTGCCAAAGCCAATTACATAGTAAGCCTATATTTCTAAAAAGTCATCAAAATATCAGTATAATATTAACAATTATAAAATATAGTAAATTAAAAGTTTAAACCTGTTTTTCTCTAATATCGAATTTCATAAATTTTAGATGCCTGACTGTAAAATTTCAGCTGACCCATTGGAAAAAATTGAGTTACTGAAACGATTTTACTTTTAGTGTTGGTGTAATTCTCGCGTGAATACAGGGTTTTCAAATTGATTAGAAGATGTACAAAGCTGAAAAATAACGTGAAATTATAAACATTCATTAAATAAATCTAATTTTTTGTCTTGAAAAATTAAAAATTTTTTTAATTTTTGTCAACCTTGAAAATAATGCGGATGCTGAACCCAAATCTCTTAAAAAAAAAAAACAATTTTATCCATCTGATCATTTGACACCTTACGGTGCAAGAATTTAATTAATAGAAAGAAAAATAAGCTTATATTAGCTTAAATTTATAGACATTTAATACAGTAGGTAATTATCTTTTTCAATCTTTCAAATTCTAAGTACAATCACTCCGAATCTCGTATTTTAAAACATCTAAACTGATCCTCCGTGCGCAAAACTCAATTCCTCGTACACCCATACAGAAAGATGCATGCTAAATCTCCTTTGAGCATGAAGTATCAAAAAATACGGTGAGATATATGAGCGAAAAGATGACTCGGACAAAAACATTCGCGCAATGATAAAATCACTTTCTTGCACTAGTACCGTAATGTATCAGTCTAGCGAGAATGCCTTCGACAGATAAGTACAGAATACCTCATTCTCACTGAAAATAGAATAGACAGATTTATAAAATAGACTTATATATGTGAAGGCGAACTTTCATATACGCCTCAAGATTGTCTACAAAGTTGAATTATTATGGTTCAGGATATAAAAAAACCGCTGCTAATTTATTGGCACGTAGCTTTCTCCAGATCAATTTATTGTTTCCATATATATATTATATAGTTGACATCTCTATTAAAATTTGCAAATTTTGTAATGCTGAATATGTTGAAATCTGACATTGAAGGTATATTAACTTCTAAAATATCTATAATTACTATTTAAAAGTCATTGATATTTCTTAAATTACTAATTGTGCAGATTATAATATTTTTTGATTATTAAAAATAATATATTGCGAAATTTCATTATGTGTAACGATGAGACTCGTCGTACAAAATTAAAAAAATTACGCGGCGAGGGGACTCGAACCCTCGCTCCTTGGATCCAAAGGCGCGCACTCTACCACTGTGCCAACGCCGCACTACACGCTCCTTTCATACTCGTACATACTGTCACATACGGGGGCGGTATCATCGGGATCTATCGTAACTGGTGGATTTCTCGGTAAATTCACTACGTTACATTATATTATATTAAATATAATAACTTTTTCTATCAATTTAATCACATAAAAACTTCAAATTTTATAAATAAACATTCAAATAGATATTATTATATATAATATAAAAAATAATATAGCTCTCTACAGCTACAAGACTCTGTATTATTTAAAATCCATATAAAACAAAAACAAATAAATAAATCTCCAAATTTCTTTGTAACCCTTCCACGCTCAACCTAGTTTTGAAAATTTTCGGGTTTGTTAAGAAAAGTTGTTCTAAAAACTTAAAAAAAATGAATTTTAACATTCTAAACACCTACAGAGTTTGTGGTGACTCCAAATAAACAATTTTAATAGCATTTTTATTTTAATTATATTTTGTATACTGCAGCGACCTCTCAAATTTGGGGAACGAAAATGTCTCCAAGTGAAAGGGTTAATCTTAAAACCGTGTTAAAATATGAAGAAAATGAGCTATTGATCATTAAAAATAGCTGCTTATTTATTAAAAAATATTTTCATGCAAAATTTTATATAAACAAATTTTAAAGCTCAATATCTTTGCACCTTATAAATTTCAAGATCTACGCAACGAACTTAGCCGAGATATTTAAAAAATCTACGTTCTCTCAAAATTTTAATTTAATATAAGCCTTTTTACTCACGTATTCGGACATAGAAAACGCATTTTTTTTCACTTTTTAATTTTTTACTTAAAAATAATTCTACATAAAAAATCCGAATTTATACAAATTACAGATATTAATATTCTACATTATCATGATTTTTTTCAAAGCAGTTGATCATTTATTTTGGGAATTATGAACCTTTTTTAAAAAAACACATTTATTTTGAAAATAAATGAATAATAATAGCTAATGCAATTTTTTTTGAAAAATATAAGTATTTTTATGCTCTTTTAATTGATTTTTGTCCGATTTAAATATCTCAAATTTATCATTTAAAAAACTCGATAAGTAATTTTTCGAAAATTGAAAATTTAAGATAAAATAAAAATGCATGTGTGAGTTAAATAGATCTGTCTCCGATTAAGACTAATCGAAACAAAAAGAATGCACTTTTCCCATTTAAAATCGGAGTGATAATTTCCGAGATCGAGTGGGTACATTCATACACACACACATACACCCACCCACACATCCACCCACCCACACACACCCACACACACACACACACACACCACATTTTCTAAAATCACGTTATTCGAACTTGTAACACTTCTAAACATGTTTCTAAAGTGATTTGACGAAACATAAAATTTTAATATTACAAAGCTTCCTCTATGAGGAAGCAATAATGATAGCATCATGATAAAAAAACTTTTTAGCTTTGCGTGCAATGTCAGCATCATTTTACAAGTAATGTACAAAAAATACTAATTTTGTACAGCCTCATAATGTAGCAACGAATATACATCTGACTTTATATTTACCTTTACACATATTCAGGCATTCTTTTGACTATTAATGAACAACTCAATTCTGAAGAAAAAATTTAAAGGCATCTGTATGTATACACGTTGACCAAAAAACAACCGTTTCTCAATAAGAAATATTCGTAAATAAGTATTTTTAAAATATTAGGTAACTTAAATATACATTCTTTTGAAAGTCTAACGATAAAAGAATATAAATTGGGTTGCTTTTTTAAAAAAGTAGGAAATTTCTAATCCCTGGACATTCCAATAATTATTCATTCTCACGAATATTTCAAGAACACATAAAGACCAGTAATAGAATGCTATTAACCTTTAGACTACCAGAAAGCCAATATATTAATGAATAATATAAAATACCTTTTATACCAGTTTTCTTAATGCGAATGGTCCCTTAAAATCCCGATTCTCTAAACGTTAAGAACGAGATGCGATCATCCCGTTTAGTACGTTATGCCATTGATCCACCAATAAGGGTTTCGCAACTAAAAAACGTAGTTGTTCAATACAGCCACTTAAAACAACAAATAATAGAACATATCACTTCAAACTACAATAATGACGCGTCTTTAACCTTTTCTATCAATTTTACTTCTTGTTGTTTACATTTTACGTATAAGGCATTATATATGGTGTTAAGGCGACTATATGAAACGGGTCATGTAACATTTTCATTTGCGACAAATGAGGTAGTCAATACGCTAGATTTTCATGTTAAATAAACTACGTATATAAGCTATGAGGATAAACTTTTTTCCCAAAAGATAAGGTGAACGAAATAATACGTGAAGAACAACGACAATATATGTTTCACAATGGACAATAGTACCGTAACCTCGACCGTAACAGTGTTGTTAGAGAGGAATTCTTACAATGATGAAATGAATGCACTTTTGTTTGATAAGAGAGCATAGCGATTACTTAATCCTTTGAAAAATGATAAAATAACGTTAAAATTACGATGGAATGTTAGACTAATAAGGAATTTTTAGATAGAAAATATCAATCGAACCAACTCATGCAAATGGACATAGAATTAACAAGAATTGATGGTCTCCCTAAAATACTTTAAAAATACGCCATTTCGACTTATTGTATCACTGAGATGGAAAAAAACTTATAAATTAGCAAAAGATGTTAAAACAATTATTAGTAGAAATATTCGTCCACCCAAAACTAATATTAAAAATAGATTTGACTATTAAAAATAGTTTTCTGCCCTCCTGCCGGAAAGCGCCAACTTCCCGGCTGCTGCACGAAAGGAAGTTGCCGCTTTCCGGTGCCATCGAGTATATTACGCTCGTATATAAATCTAAATAGTATATTACGCACCTTGGGAGAAAAAATAAAGAATGTCCCAGATCGCATGTAAATTGTCGATCGCAAGTAAAAAAGAAAGCCTCATATCACATGTTTGTCAACCTCGGCTTTGCCTCGGCCGACAATTACATGTGATCTGAGACATTTCTTATTTTACTGTCCTAGGTATGTTATATACTATTTGTCACTTTGATACTATATAAAGAAATAAAATGAAAAAAAGCTTAGTATGAAATCTGATTAAATTCAAATTATACAAGAATCATATTAATGTTAGCAATAATACTCAAAATTTGAGCATGCATTATGAGTTATTAATTAATTACAAAACCGACGGGAATAACGAGTGCAAATATCTTTCGTTTTTAAGGTTATATGTCGTGCACGGTTTTACGCTTTGCGTAACGCAGTGGGTGCTTCTATGTGTGTGTGTGTGTGTGCGTGTGTATACGTGACGCATAATATGCTGACCGCGCACATGCCGTGATTGGCGCGTACTCTCTAAAAGTTATGGGGTAAGTACATCGACAAATGTACACCTTACTAAAATTGACACCTTACCAAAATTGACACCTTACCAAAATTTACTTCTTACCAAAATTCACACCTTATGAGGTGTGAATTTTGAAGTTTATTGAAAGCATGAATTTCAAAATTCACACCTTACGCCGTGTGAATTCTACAAATATTTAAATTCACACCGTATAAAGTGTGAATTTTAATAGGAACTACGGACTTCGCACAAAGAGCAGTAGCAAGACGGTCTCTCTCTCTCTCTCTCTCTCTCTCTCTCTCTCTCTCTCTCTCTCTCTCTCTCTCTCTCTCTCTCTCTTCTCAATAAACAGTCAAACGCGAAATCAACTCGTTTCATCAATCGAACCGACACCTTTGGGCCCTCCTTCGCACTATAACTTTTATTAACACATATTAATTTACTCAAGTATAAAATCATGGATGCAGTAATAAAGCAGTCTAGTTTTGCGAGCCTCGTAAGTCATTGACTCATCATTCTGAATGAGCCACTAATTTCCGACTGTTTACAAAGAAAAATATTATGCACTACGCCAGATAAAAGTCAATCATCATTGCTTGTGGAATGATCACTTGCTAGGCCTCGCGGGTAATTATTCCTTTGGAAAAGAATATTGACTTCTATCCCTAGTAATGTAATGTTTATTGTTCTTTCCAATAACTTATATTTTGAGGCTCATGAATAGCCTGGACCATTCATAGGTACATGTACGTACAAATATACACAGATATATACAGATACGCATACATAAACATAGATACCCAAAAGTATACACAGACACAAAAATATATGAACATACAAATTCAGCTCAATAAATTTCTGATGCACCTGCATTTAATGGATCGTGAACATGATAACCATAAAAATTATTTTGAAATTAACTTCGATTAAAGAGAAATTAATTCTTACCTCTTATTATAGTGAATTTAATCATATGCCAAGCATAACATTTTCCAATTCTTCTTTATTAATATTATGCAACAGTTTGAGAAGGCTCGTCAAAGGTTAAAACTCATGATTATGCATATCTTGAGTAATATAAGATAATATCTTGCATAATTTATCCCGAAAACTATTTATTCAGGGGGTATTAACTGTTGTAATAAAATAGTAATGCAAAATTGAATTTGATAGATATTTATTATTGCACGTAATATTAAACTGTATTAAAACGTCTATTTAGTATTTTGTTGTTCTAACAAAATAACAGGATGTGTGCTGTTATTGTGGGTTCCTCATTATCTCAATGAATTCATTTTTAATTCATTTTACTCGAATGGAAAATAGAAAAATTATGTTAAATTATTTTAAGTAGGTTTTTTAATCAACTATGTGTAGAAATAGTATTGTAAAAAGTATAGAGATATAAAAAAATGGATAAACTCATAGATAAAGAAAGGAAGGAAAATAAGAAGAGAGAGAGAGAGAGAGAGAGAGAGAGAGAGAGAGAGAGGGAGAGAGAAAAGATAAAGTGAGTAAAGCGGAGAGAGGAGAGATAAACAAAGGACATAAAAAGAAGTTCTACGTGTATGTTTCTGCACACTAACCTGAGACAGAGGGAGAAGTTTTTATGTACTACGACTGACCTGTAGCAGAGAGCCATCATTGCAAATACTACGAAAACACCCCCTACCACCGACATGAGTGTAATAACTAAATATACAGTATTAGAGCCGTGGTAGTTCTCTGAGTGAGATAATTTCATAAAATTGTAAATAACAGTATTTGGTCATCCAGGGAGTTATAGATCACAGTCGAGTACCATATACGTTGGGTGGTATATGGGTGGTTTGATTTCCGAGCGTCCCACGGCATGCAGACAGACAGAGATGGCAGTGACAGACAGAAACAGACAAGAAACAAAGAAGCCAATATCAGCACAATTAATTAATAAATATAAATACAATAAACACCATAAAACTAATAAGTATTTATATAATATTACTATATAAGATTTCAACTACTTGACCTCAACAACAAACTAATAACAACATAGTAATTTATGTAATAAATTATTGGGTTATATCATTATTGATAATTTTCTTTGAAAAATATTTATTTAACCTCTAGAGGACGGGGTTTTGGGATTATCGAACTCTTTAAGAAAATGCATAAAATTAGTATCTAATATCGGGGAATACATGTTGGTAAAGTGTCTCTTACGGATAAAGCCACTGTAGTTGATTTCCCGTCATGTAAAAGTCAAATAAACTTAACGTTGCTGTTATATTATGTACGCATAAGGTAGAATAAAATTATTGAAAATGGTTTTGTTTCTTTTATCAAAGTTATGTTGCTTAGAAGCATTTAAGCAAAGAAACATGTTAAGCGATCGTGTATTGGTAACTAAGGTAATATAACAAGACTTCGTAATATTTCTTTTTATCTTTTCGTGGATCAATCCTTACGTATAGTTACGTCAATATCGATAAAAGCAACATATTTTTCTAAACAAAATCATCCTTGATCAATCTGAAGTATACAAATCTTTTTTAAAGTAAATTAATCTCAAATATACTATTTTATATTAATTAACCTATTATAGAAATAATGACAAATGAAAAATATTATTCGAGCTATTGCAACATATTTTTTATAATTTATAATTTTAAGAAAATAAAATTTATTAGATCTTTAAAAATCAATGTTACATGTCATTACCTTTTGAGATACATTTATTATTATAACTTCATTGACAACTGATAAAATAATCTGAATCAATTTGGTAGTATCTCTAAACATTAACAAA
The DNA here is from genome assembly GCA_030522685.1 of Eupelmus azureus. Taxonomy (NCBI): domain Eukaryota; kingdom Metazoa; phylum Arthropoda; class Insecta; order Hymenoptera; family Eupelmidae; genus Eupelmus; species Eupelmus azureus. The sequence continues at coordinate 10,990 of JAPYZA010006455.1, forward strand.
ATTATTTTATTTAAATAAGTCAAAAACAAAATTTACTTAATAACCAGCATGAATACATCACTCGCTGACGCTCGCTCGGTTGTACTTTTTTTTATAAACATTTGTGTATGGGGTATTTAAAATCGTTAAATATTATTCTATTAATATGTAAAAATAGTTTTACTTAAAATTGTTACTTCTTAAACAAAGTTATACAAATTTAAATATTTGATAATATGGAAGATAATAGTACATTTTGATGCAAATATGAAAAGTGGTTATTGACCTCGTGATTCATTTTTTGTCCGAGGGAAGCAAGAAACCTTACTCATCAGTATCGAACCGTATTTTATGTCACATGATTAAAAAAATTATCTTAAAGTTAGGATTCTAAAGTTAAAGTGTGACTTATTTTAAAAAAAATTTATGCATATTAATTTTGCAAAAAATTTACCAGGTTTTGGAAAAGTAATGCTGTTTTTTTTCTGTTAACCAAACTGTGTGTACAGTTTACGAAACATGGATAACACAAGAAATATGTAGAGAATCACTCGATTATAAAATTAAACAAACTGGCGAGTTAAATGTTTTCAAAATAGAATAGAAGATTGTATATGTACCAAGTCTTTTGATGAACATAAAAATGAAAATGGTGAATCAATCATTGTAACTGAATATTTTTTGTTTATGTAATTCAAAGTTATGGATTTAGTTTTTTAGATAGTATTATTGTATTTTTTATGTAAATAAAGAATATCAATTTACCACAAAATCCCATTTCTTTTTAGAATTTTCAATGAAAATATAGTTCAATAAAGTAATCGCAGAACTTTGTGCTTTATGTTCGAAGACTCAAATTAGCCATTTGTTCTTTGTGAACCGCTTGAATGATTTTTTACCTTGTAAAAATAGAATTTAATATAAAGTACATTTCGTTTTCAAATTTAAAAGCATTTAATATATTATTTGTGTATTTTCATCTAGGTTTGACGAATCAATTTTCGTGAAATACGGACACTAATACGTAAGAATTATATAAAATACGGACAAAAGTATGAAACCTTTTTAACTATGTACTATTACTGTATCTTATCCGATTAGCATCGTTTAGAATGAATGTGGTCTTGTATGATTACTTATTACAAACATACCGGGCATAAAAAATCGCCGATTTAATCTGATTTAATTTTATAAAAATTTTAAAGTCCATTGAAAACAATTTGATTATATAAAATTCTTTGGTATACACTTACATTAAAATTCTTTTCACATCGACATTTTCCAAAATTATTTTAATAACTTTCAAATTTGTTGCTGAAGGGGTGGAATACACCAAATTATGATGTATTTTACATCTGGTAAAATATAGTGCTAAAAGTAATTATAATATGTAATAATATTGAAATATATAATGTAGATGACTTAAAAAATGTGATCCCTCAGAAATAATTACAAATTTATGTTGTTAAATCCATATCGAAGGTTTCGATAAGTCAAATATCTTTTTTTTAGAGTGCGCAGAGTTTCTGAGCTAATTCTTAACCAAATTGGACTTATGAGGCCTCATTCTCTTTGTAATGAGCCCCTCTTTGGACTGAGTATTTTAGTTTTGTAAGATATAAATTAAAAAAATTTTTGAGAATAAAAATTAGTGAAAATGTTTCAATAATTTCTAACGAACAACTATATTAAGTGACATTTTGCTACCCAAAATTAGATGTGAATCTTAAACTAAAAATACTCAGTCCGAAGAGGGACTCATTACAAAGAGAATGAGCCCTCATAAGTCTAATTTGGTTAAGAATTGGCTCAGAAACTTTGCGCACACTAAAAAAAAAGGATATTCGACTTATCGAAACATTCGATATGGACTTAATAACATAAATATGTAATTATTTCTGAGGGATCTCCTTTTTTAAGTCATCTACATTATATATTTCAATATTATTACATTTTATAATTACTTTTAGCACTATATTTTATCAGATTTAGAATATATCATAATTTGGTGTATTCCTCCCCTTAAGGGATTCAGTCTAAGTTAAAATCTTTAAAAACGAATACAATATTTGTAACAATTTAAAACAGTAGATCATAGTTTTCGTGAATGTAAATTTTTTGTGCATACTATAGACCCACTATAGATCATTATTAAACATTTAATTGAACTGTATTATCTCCTAAGTCTCCAATACCGCCCACTGTTAAGAACCTTGAAGTTTTACTGCTGTACCCATTTACTACGAGTTTTTTAGTCCACCAGTTGATCAGTTTATACCAGTTTGGGTTTAAAATGATATTTTAGAGTAGCACTAGAGAATGTATGGATTACTTTTTCGAAAAGACCTAAACAAATAATTAGCGTCCGGTCGACTGAAAAATTGACGTTGACGTGATTAAATTTTCAAAGTTTCGGATATGACTTTTAAACAATTCTATCTTGTACAGGATGAAAAATACAATTTTTATATCTACACTTTTTATGTAAAATGTTTTTTGTTCGAGAAAGAAAACAATACAAATTTTTTTAATTTATTTGTACCACGAATTTTAAACTTAACTCGCTCTAACTTTCGCAAATATAAACGGATCTTTGTGATTTTTGGCACAGAGTCGTAAAATGAACTAATAATGATGATATAGCCATACAAAATTCAAAATTCAACTGTTTTTATTTATTAGTTCAACGAAAAAATTTTCAGAAAGTTTAAGGTTGATTTCATAAAAAATGACTGAGATATAGCTATTTCACTAAAGTCGCATGCACGCGAGAGTGGCCGTGGTGACGTGAGAGCAGGTGAACTTTCATAGCAGACATTTTTTCCCATCAAAATTATTATGCTCTTCTTTCCGTTAGCTCAATAGCTATATTTACTTTAAAAATTTTCCTATTTCTTCAAGATTTTTTAGTGTTCACCCAAATTTCACGTTTAAACGATAAATTTTTTTAAGTAATATTAGGCGAGAAAAAAATAAAATTAAACAGTTATTAATTTAATTAGTTAAATTATTATTAATTTTATTATCATAAGGCACATAATGATATTTTTCCGTCCACTCGGAAAAAATGTGTGGCGCTAAAACGAACTTTACGCACGTCGTGCGGAAAAATTGTGTTCGATACTCGAGAGAGAAAGTAATTTCAACCTCGTGTGACCTTTTCACCCTCGTTCCGCTCGGGAGCGAAAGTCTACGCGAGGTTAAAATCACTTTCTCGCACTTGTATCGAAAATAACTATTAAAACATTGTACTAATTACTAATTTAAAAGCGTACGAGAAGCAAAACATAACAGTTTCGATCGGATGAACTTTCTGCTACGAAAGCTAACCTGCTCTCACGACGCTACGGCCGCTCTTGTGTGCATGCAACTTTAGTAAAAATCTTATATCTTAGCGATTTTTTTATCAAATCAATTTAAAACTTTCAAAAAATTTTCTTTGAATGTTGACGAACAACTTTTGCGCACTTCCACTTTCAAGCCGCGTGACGTCATAGGGCGCCTACTAGCAGCTCACCGTATAGTACTGTTATCATCGAAACAACGTCTAGCGCTATTCCCTCTTTCTTGCTCTGAATTGTACTAGCTTATCTCTCTTGCTGCTCCATCCTCGTGCACTCTCTCCTTGTAGTCGATGCACGTAACTTGTCCTCGCGTCCTCGATCATTCAACACACGCACGTGCCTGGGAGTGAGTGTTTATGTATACGTGTGTACATGTGTGTATGTTTGTGTTAAGGGGAGGGATACACCAAATTAGAGAAAAATAATCAATTTTTAGTTTTTTGGACTTTTGTTAGCTTAAACTTATACATTTCCAGAAAAAATACTTATATATGTCATATATGCATTATTAAAGGCATAATTATAATAATACATAATTGTGCATTACTTTATAGTGCCTATAAATCGTAAACAAAATTGTTTTACAGCAGTTTTTTATAATTTATTATGTTTTATTACTCAAAACAAAATCTTATTTGAGATTTTAAGAATTAAATTAAAGTATAATTACCTTAATTAAAAATAAAATATATAATAAAATAAAAAAATAAAGTATAAACATTAAAAAATATTAAATAAAAACGTTTTCTGTTCATGTATATTTTTTTATTAAAATTATCTATTTGTCGCAATTCTTTTACACCTATAATTTTTAAAAATACTTTTAATTCGAACAAAGTTTTTGATAAGTATGGCATTTCGATATTTACTACTTCATTGTTTTTGTAAAATGCCGTGCTGACTGTCTAAATGTCGAGTTGTTTGATTTACTGTTCGAGCGAGATACCAACGTGGCCGGCAGGGCGGTGAACGACAGTATAGCATGACACAAGCCAGTTGTTTGTTTACATTATGTCTGTTTGAGACTTTTCAGAAGAAATACTTGAATATTGTTTTTCAAAATTCCATATTATGCTAAAAGTGATTTTAGATATGTATTATCTATTGTATAAATCTTACTCATGTGTTTTTATTATGATATTTTACCTTGTGTGCATTTTTCTTTTTAGATGCAGCTAACCTATTATGCACCTATTAGTTTGTGTTTCATCAGTTAGTTTTGAGGATAATTCCAAAATTTTAATATAGTACTATTAAGCGTTTATAAAGTTGAAATTTGTTTAGTGTACAGATCTACTCAATAGTCTTTAAAGTAAAATTATTACATTAGTATTCTTAGGTTTAAGTACATTTTTCAAGTGACGTTGATAGAGTTTTAAGGTAGGTCAAGCGCCAGCTATAGTTTGTTGTTCATAAAAATTAAAAGACTGCACAAAATTCTGAAATCATCAGGCAAGTGAGTTTTTGCTTGAAATATTGTCCTTGTAAAATTTCAGGTATCCTTGCCGACTATATTTTTTAGATATACCTCTTAGAATGTACGTTTCTCATTTTGTTACAAATTTCAAAAAAATGTACAGTGTTTTCATTTTTTATGAACAACATACTATAGCTGGCGCTCGACCTATACCTTAAGTGAAAAAAGTTTAATAAATAGTGTAAGAATTGAATACAGAAAAATATACTGACTTCAATAAAGATTAATTTTTTTCTTGATTTATTACAGTTTAAAAAAATGAAATTTTGACTTATGGTGCGCAAGGTTTTTAAATCAAATCTCAACCAAAATAGACGTATGAGTACTCATTCTCTTTGTAATAAGCCCTCTTTGGACCGAGTATTTTAGATTAAAATTTTTAATTTAAGGTTTACAAATAATTTTAGGTAGCAAAATATCACTTAATATAGCCGTTCGTCAAAAATTAATGAAATATTTTCACTATTTTTTATTCTTAAAAAATTTTAAATATGTATCTCAAAAAACTGAAATACTCAGTCCAAAGAGAAACTCATTATAAAGAGAATGAGCCCTTATAAGTCTAATTTGGTTAAGAATTAACATAAAAAGTCTGCGCACTCCAAAAAAAGGATATGGACTCATTAAAACATTCGATATGGACTTATCAAACATAAATATGTAATTAATCCAGTGGGATCACATTTTTTATGTCACCTACGTTATATATTTCAATACTGTTACATTTTATAATTATTTTTAACACTACCTTTTACTAGATATAGAATACATCATAATTTGTTCTATCCATCCCCTTAAATTAAAAAATTAACATTTTATTAAAAAAATAGAGACGACAAATGAGAAATGCGATATAGAAACTTTTCTTCTCGATATATCTAAGAAGAAATTCTTGGTTTTGTATTTCTCGTGTTTCATCTTTATTTTTGAATGAAATCACTTTAATGTTAGTTCAAATAGTAGACAGTAATATTGTCTTTGTGGATCAGCTCTCAAGAGTTTAAAAATATGCATTAATTATAATGAACTGTTACATCCTGAAAATAGGATTATATTTAAATTGTTCACCTTTATTAATCAGTCTATTGGATATAGAACATGCTTGAACTGGGATCGTCTCACTCACTCCTGCAGTTTGTTTAATAGATTTTTATGTATTTATTTAGTGCAATTAATATTTCGACGGCTCCTATTAATAAAGCCCCAGTTCAAAATTGCATTTTAAAGAGCCCCAGTTCAGTTTTGAATTTTAAAAAACCCCAGTTCAATTTTGCATTTTAAAAAGCCCCAGTTCAGATTTGCATTTTAAAAAGCCCTAGTTTAAAATCAGTGATAAAAAATTTAGCTATGTCATACACAAATTAATAAAATCGTTTTAGAGATGATCGTAATATAAGTAATTTTACTGAAAATAAAGTAAAATAAAAAGCATTTCTACTGAATTTCTAATTATTTGAATATTCTTTACGATAGTAATAAACTTATAAAAAACATTATAATAGTAATAAAACGATTTTAAATAATTTAAAAGTATGATTTCTTAATAAAATAAATCTATGATTAAATATTTTTTTTATTATATACTTTAAAAAAATATTTGCATGCTACAAAATTTCATAAAATATTTATGGATTATAAAATTCTTGAGTATTATTTAAAAATTAGTTTAAGTTAAAATGTAATAATTCTTTTTTTCTTATTCTATGATTTCTTTAACTCGTTCCTTAATTTTTAATTCTTTAATTTTTCCCCCCTTGAGAAGGTGAGTTACATAGATTTATGTTTAATTTTAATTAATTAAAATCGTGTTTATTTGCTCGTATACTTGTGTAAAATCAAAGTAAACTTCTTTTCTCTCGAGTATGTGGGCTTATTACTTAATTATTTTATTTTACTTTATTTTCATTAAAATTACTTACCATTATCTCTAAAACGATTTTATTAATTTGTGTCTGACATGGCTACATTTTTTATCACTGATTTTGAACTAGGGCTTTTTAAAATAAAAATCTGAAGTAGGGCCTTTTAAAATGAAAATCTGAACTGGGGTTTTTTAAAATGCAAAAGTGAACTGGGGCTTTTTAAAATGCAAAAGTGAACTGGGGCTTTTTAAAATGCAAAACTGAACTGGGGCTTTTTAAAATGCAATTTTGAACTGGGGCTTTATTAATAGGAGCCGTTGATTTGAAGTGTTTGTTTTATGCATATATTTTCAATTTTATTTATAAATATTTTCTTAGCTATAAATCATGCAGTAACAATTGAAATAACAATATTTTAAATCAAAATACTCACTTGAATTGTTATATGTCAGTCAGTTGAATAATCTCCACAGTAAAAATTGTATCAACCGAATTAATATACATTTAAATTAGGCCTGTGCAAAGGTTCGAGCTTTTGAGCTTGGCTTGAACTTAGCTCGTTCGAGCCGAGCCGAGCCGGCTCGCGAGCTCACATTTGACTTCGCGAGTCTGAGAGTTCGAACGAGCCTGAAAAGTCCGCTCGGGCTTGCTCAAACTCGCGAGCTCGGATGGGCACACGAGTTTGGGTGGGCTCTAGATACATATATTAAATTTGATTCAATCGTTTATCACTTGTTGCTCGTATTTACCTAAATATAATAAGTACATAAACGACAAGTAAATGCATGGCTTTTGAAGGAGGTAAAGTTGTAACGCTTGGAAGAGTTATGTTACTCTCTGAACACGTCTGGGAATATGTATTTTAACTTTCAAATTTTAAACTATAAATAAAATTGATTAAAGTCTTTTAACCATTTATAGCTATTGAATTTTATCAACCAAATAATATCTGCGGTGATTTAACATAATAGCTCAGGTGACTTACAGATAATTACAGTTTTACAGATAATTTGACATTTTTAATCGGTTCAAGACCCAATTGATTTGTCAGCAAATTTTTCAAATACAAAATATGCCAATAATCCTTTGTTCAAAAATACTGCAAGATTTAGATCTTATTTGAAATTTCAATGCTTACGAGATAATTTGTATGGGCTCAACTTGGATTCCGGTTTTGCCTGAATACGCGAGCTCGCCCGAGGTCGCGAGCCGGCTCGAGCGAGCTTTTGCACATGCATAACATAAATAGATAAACAAGATTACACTAAATACACTCTATAACTAAATTTGGTAAAAATAGTGAGCACCGATAGTTTTCTTCCCATCTGAACGATAATGGCCACTTATTTCCCCCAAAAAGTGCGTATGTAGTGGCATATTATTCTCTCCTCGGTCATTCTTTCCCTGCTAGTATGTTTATTAGAAAAAATAGAAAAATTATTGAAAAAATAAAATAAAAATAAAGAAGTGGCCACAGTGAAGGTGGGAATAAAGTACGATATGCACTTCGAAAGTAAAATCAATCATTCCCTCGGGTAATTACTAAGTAATTGTGTGCGTCTCCCTGACAGGTAGCCCTCGTCTATGAGAAGTCATCATAGTAAAGTTGTACATTTTCGGATACTAGCTGTGACTTCTTAACGAGGCTTAATGCTTGAGTTATTGGAAAACTAGTAAAATTATTGTGCATGGCAATTTGCCATGTCATAAATTACCCCTCCAAATAGTTTAGTAGTACAAGATACATCGGAAATAATTAATCATTACACAACAATGTAAACTCTGAAATACTACGTGGAGATCGGAGTGGAATCGCAGGAGACTCAACCACAAGAAAAGTTAACCACTACCTATCGGCTTATGGTGATCTTTACGCAATATGTAGTTAATCTACTATATGGCTAAGCTTCAATTCTCGGCATCTTGGATTAGACAGTCTTTTTTTCCAATATTTCTAAAATCTACAGTCGCAAAATAAGAGAAAACAATTCGCAGTTTCTCGCTCCTCATCCATCCCATACTAATACAATTTTGAAGTAGACCAACTTATCGAAAAATTAAAAAAATAAAATTTCAGAATTAAAATAATAAAAACTAAATCGGAGTGTTACGACACATAAACTCTCCTGTGTTTCCAAGTTTTTGTTGAAGTTATTAGACTTATAATGAATCTAAGGATTCATTAACTCCGTAATAGAAATAGTAAGGGCGCTCGGCTAATATAATGTTACGTCCTGAATTGGGCGTAATATAATTATTAATTGACTAGCCTAGTGGCGGCTACAAGTGCTTGAAATGAAAGTATCTCACTCGCTCTCGCGCTACTTTAATTAAATATTTTTATGATTTATAATTTATTTCTTTGTTTAATTGAATTCTTTAGTAAATATTTTTATAATGCTTTCTAATATAAAATATGATAATACTCACTT
>JAPYZA010006456.1:0-11071 GCA_030522685.1 Eupelmus azureus
TCTTGTCCACAGATCCACAACTCGACGGAGCGAGCGGTGGTGCTGAACTCGGTGAACCTGATGAGCTCCGGCCGGTACAGGTGCGAGGTCTCAGCTGAGGCGCCGGCATTCCAGACCGTCTCCGATCACTCGGACATGGTAGTAGTCGGTACGCATCAATTGATTGCTCTATATACGTTATTTGTGTGGGTATGTCATGTATATGTCGGTGTGCTTAGCTGCATGTGCTAGAACAGTGTGAAGCGTTTGTGGCAGCGCTACTCACGAGCCCTGGACCGAACATTGTCGGGCACTAATTAATTAACTAATTAATTAATCGATTGCTTCGGGTTAATTGTTACAGGAGTGATTTTGATTTATTGATATAGGAGGGGTGGTGATGTTGGATGTAGTAAATATAGGGTGATGATGGGCTTTGAGGTGTTACGTTTTTGCGGGTTTGGGTGGATTTGCTTTTTTGTGAGTTCGAAGTGATGGTAGATTTAGCGCCGATTGATGTTTAGTTATTGAGGATTTTGTATAGTTCGGTTGTTAATGGTTATTTGAAAGAGGAAACGTTTTCTGATGTTATCGAGAAATCTTTAGAAAAAAATTTCACTATTTTCTTGTAAATTATGAAAATTTTTTCTATGGTCAGAATAAATACAGCTTGAACAATATAACCATCAATCGTAATGTTTTACATAATTGTTGAAAGTTTACCACTATAACATGTTCAGCTCACTCTTTTTTATATTTATTCTCTTGATAAATAATCTTAAACGTCGCATAAATCTCTTTTTGAGGTCATGAATCCAATATGCCGCAGGCACATCTCTTTGTAGCGCTGATTTCAATGTTGAAAGAACGTCATTCTAACATTCTGTAAAGGCAAAGATATCCTTTTTCCTCGTCATAAAAGATATTTAAATATATTTCATCGCTTTATACAAAAACATTTCTATAACTTAAAATTTTTTACCTCGGATGTATGAAAAAAAATGGTAGCCTTGACTTTTTGGATGGTTAAATACTTGAAATATTTTTTTTCGGAATGAAAATTGTAAACGGTTTTTTCATGGAAATGCGATCAGTAAGTTTTTTATAATGTTTTATAATTGCTGTTTGATGACTGATAGACAGAAAGTTTTTATCGATATTCATCCAATACTTGCTCTAGAATCAACAGTCCATGATTTTGAAATACCAATAATAAAATGAAATTGACAAGGGATATTTTTCGAGAATTAAGTTTGCTTCATAAAAAATGAACGAGTAGTTCAAAAGAGTTGCTCTGCCCACAAGTTCGACAGTATCGAATTACCGCGCATCAATATCTATTATTTCACAGCGTAAACTTGTAGATCTCGAATATCAAAATAATCAAGCCACCCATGCAAGTTTTATTTATTTACTCGTTCCGACATAAAAATAGTGTTTACTTTTTGAAATCCCACGAATATCCATCAAGATCAATAAACCGTCTGGCCGTCCCGACTTGCTCTACTTGAACTCCATGTAAAATAATAATAACAAGAGCCTCAAATCGCATGACAATCGATTTATATCCCGTTTCCTCAGACCCCAGATTTGTCCTCTTCAAATGTTTGTTCAGCTCGCGCTCTCTCGGAATCCGATCCTGAAATACATCACGCTTTTATAGGAGAGAGACGCACACCACCGAGCCCCTGGGCATCTGGCTCTTTTCTTCCTTTGTCCAGAATCACGCATGCATAGAAATGATGTCAAACATGCGCGCGCGCGGCGTCTGGCGCATTTTGATAGGAAAGCAAGACGTACGATCGAACTTTCGCCTCTTCTAATAATGCAAAAGAAAAGATAAGAACGCGATATGAGTATTGTTGTTGGACTGCACGCGGAGTTTTTGATTTTCTCGGCGAAGAAGAAGGAAGTTTAACAAGCGGAACAAGTGAAATTGGCGTTATTATTGAGATTGCGAAACTTCGACAATTTCTATGCAGGGAAAATTGTAGTGTAGTATGACATAAAGTACGAAACTGAATTGCTTACTACTTTGAGCGGAGTTTCGTATGTTCTGCGCGAACGGATATTCTATCACTGATATCATGCTTCAAGTAATGATAATAAATTCTTGTTGTTAGCGAAGGAAATTGATTAGTAATAATAGAAGAGGTTTTATGAGGATCTAATGTATAGAATTTAATTCACTTGAATTTACGCGTTTATAATGTAAATAAATTAATTTATTAATTTTCACTCTTTCTTAAAGCTTTATGAATAACTGAAAAGCTGTGATTATATTCCCTTTAAAGAGAATGCCTGAAATGAAATACCTTGGGGCTATTCAATTACGCAAAAATAGTCGACTTTTGTTTTCTGTTTGTACATTCTCAAAGAGTCCCTTTTTGATGCAATTTCTTATGATAATTTTGCCTCTTTGATAAATAAATAGCAGCATTTCGTAATGAAAAATTAAGCTTTTCACCAGAAAAATTGTAATAAAACAATTTGTTTCACGAAAATTAAATCATAAATTTTATATTTTTCTGACATTCTAAGTATGTACATTTAAAAACTGAACACTAGTGCAAATATATTATTTTAAATAAAATGTAATTTTTTAATTAACTTTTAAAATTACTAAGATTGCGTAAAGTTTTAATTTTTATGTGTGCAATAATTCAAATGAAGCTCAAAATATGTCCTCACCTCGAGAAGTTAGTTAATATATACCTTCCTCCCTGGCTTAATTAACAATCTTAGAACTAACTACAACTTAATGATGTAAAATTTACGCTGCTCTTACCTCATAATAATCCATCCAAAGTACATACATTACAACCACATACAACAATTTCATCTATATATTTCATAAAACCTCAACACTCAACAAAAACTATTCTTTTACATCCAATCCAATTCTTCATCTCCACTCTAACCTCCATCACCGCAAACATAAACCAACCCCGCACAAACCCCCACCCCAATTAACCTAACCCAAACGCCAAAAAAAAACCATCAAAAAATCACCCCCAGCCCATTCCCCATTCACAAACAAGCTTATTACCCAGGCATAAAGCACACCTCTAAACGGCTCATCGAGCCGAATCCCCGAGCCGTAAACACGCATCGGCTCTTTCGCGCTCTCCAAAGCGAAAATTGAATTCATAATAACACCCGCGCGTTATCCTATAGATTAGACCCCATCCCCGCACTATAATCCCCCAACATACGCTCCGCACATACATCTTTTCGCTCTCTCTCTCTCTCTCTCTCACTCTCTCACGTTATCTAACCGGCCAGCAGGCGCGTTTTAACGTGTATACACCTGCACTCGTAGCGAGCCGATTAAAATCGATAATTCAAATCCGGCGCGATAGACGGACGCATACGCCGTGTCCCCGGGAAATTCGAAACCCGCCGCTCCCGGATTGATATATTAATTAGTTATTAAGTCGAGTCGGCCGCGCGGATGAATCGTATCAGAAGCACGTCAGACGCGAATTTGTAATTACAGGGCGGGGAGAGAGCTGGTTACCGCGAGCGCGAGGATTGGAGTGTGTAACGCGAGGCCTGGGAAAATATTGCGGATTAATTGCGGAGCCGCGTCTGATGTTTATAAAGAGTTATGACGAGTCGTTGGTTTTTCATTAGCGCGCCGTTATTTATGGATCGGCGTGGCTTTGTGCCCTGACGGCCTGCCCGGGGAAGGTAATTAAGCGCCCGAGCTAATGAATTTTGAAAACGCGCGGGCTATTAGTGGAGCTTTAGGAAAAATGCTGGGTCTTGGCTGGATCTTGATGGGGCGAGGTGGGATCGATTGGAGTTTTGATGGTGGTGTCTTGTGATTAAGGACTGATCAGATTATTCCTGGGTTATGATGATTTATCCAGTTTTTTTTTAAGCTCGCGTTTACGTTTTTTTACCTGACGTTAATCAGCAAATAGTCTGGGTTATTAGACGCGTTTTTCCATTTTTCACTTGTCAGTTTTCATTTTTCATTTCGAAACGAGGGAAGCATTAGTATTAAATAAGCTAACTCGAAAGAATTTTCTTATTTTTTTTTTATTACGTTAACTCGCATTTTTCATCCACCTTCTAACTCTGAAAAAAACTCATCATCAAATTACTGTTACTAATTAGAATAACAAGGCAACAACGATCCATTTTTAAAAATCTCATAAAAAATTAAAAAACGAATTACAAGACTCCAACATCCTCTCGACCCTAACCCCAACCCCAGCCAAGTCCCCAGCTCTCTCTCCCACCTCCAACCTAACCCCTCAAGACGCAGCTCCTCTAAAAGACATAGCCTCGATCGATCGACACGTCCAGCCCACTCGACGAAAAAAAGCAAAGTCCCTCTAAAAGAAAGCAAAACAAAATAACAAACTCCATCTATTTTTACCGCGAGAGAGAGAGAGCGTAAAAGGCTCTCGAAGAGCCCGATAACTACAGCAAGCCGCAGCCAGCTTGCGCGTCACCGAGCCAATACGCGATCGACCGCAACTGTTACGCGAGCCGCAACAGCGCATACACACACATGCGCCTGGCTCTTTACCCGCATTACGCATTAGATCGTCGCGTAAATGCAATGATAATTTATAGCCGAGCGCGGAGGTATAGAGCCGATTAGCGGCGCGAATGTTAATTGATATTGGCGAGAGCCGAAGAGGAAAGAGAGTGGCTGGACCGGTTGGGATGGTTGGGTTAAGGAATATGGGACTGAGATGCTGGGAGTGGGTGGGGGTGGAAAATTTGATTGGGATCGTCTGGAGATGGAGGGTTGAATGGCTTTTGTGGTGGATGAATGGTTGGTCGTGTGATGATTGGATGGGATGGAAGCTACTGGAAGAGCTGGTTTTGTTCTGGATGTACTTTTATTAATAGGACGGGGTGAAGGATGTAGTGAAGATGGAGTTGATGTTTAGTTAGTAGATTGTTTTTGGTATGATGACAGAAGAATTGCGTTTTATGAGTATGTAGAATTAGAGAGTTGCCCATCTAAACAAAATTAGTTTTACTTAACTGATTAAAATGTTGAATACGTACTACATACCGCAAGAACGAACTTGTTGAGAATTTTGGTATTTTAGTACATTTTCTTAGTTAAAGCATACAATAAGTGTAATATAATTACATCTTCTTTAAGGTAACTTTATTATGAATGTTTGTAGTTTTAATTTTTAATTACACTTCAATATACATTTTCCTCATTAAAAATATTCCTACTAAACACTCGACTTTCATAAAGAAGATGTGCCAGAGCAACGCGCGGCTGTAACTTTGAAGTATTTTATGCCATGGCAATATTAATTACTAAATCTTAATTTACCCTCGGATCTCGTTCAAAAATATCCTTTTAATTCCTCCAAAAAATTTAATTTTAGCAATAATTTTTTTTTCAAATTCAGTAACCATTTCATGTTAAAAGATTTTTTTGGGTTATAATCATGTGTCGTAATTTTAAAGTAATTTTTTAGTAATCTACTGTTTATTGTATAGCGTTTGTACATTTCAAGCTCTTAAAAAGACAATTCAAAACGCCCCATCTTCAAAAATTGCCACATAAAATAAAAATAGAAAAAAATCTACTACAAGATTTAAAATATCTCCTCTAAATTCAATATACACCCATCAACCCTGTTTCGAAATTTAATACTCACACTTCCAAGCAGCCCGCCCATCAAATCTCACACCCCACCTAAAATTTTTCATCCATCACCACATCCCCAACCCTCCCCCCACTGTCTCTCTCTCAATCTCTCCTAATCGATTCCTCCTTACCCCCATCCAACCCTCCCAGCTCTTCCCAAAATTCATCTCCCTCCCATCCTCACCCACTCATCGTAAACACACATGTACGCATGCACGCTCCGCTGCGGGTATGTATACACAAACCGCGAATGCCTGCGCGCCTCTCTCTCTCTTACTCACTCACACAGGAATCCATAAACTTTGCAGCGCTGCCGGAGCAGGGCCCCCTCATAACAGGCAGAGAGGGCAAGCATCGCTACCAAGTTTCGGATGTCGTGCGGTTCAACTGCACCTCCGCAAAGTCCAAGCCCGCGGCGATGCTCAGTTGGTTCATTAACGGCGATCCGGTAAGTTTCTGGCCCTCTCAATACTATCTATGCCCGGGCACGCGCCTCCCCCCCCCCCTGCGCGACCCTCGCCTCCTAAACTCCAATCTAATCAATTTCCAAGAGCCAGACTAGCGGCTGGAGGAGAAGGAGCAGGTTAGAGAGGATATAGCAACGTCCCGGGACGTCTTGGATGATAATTCGCGCTCGCTCGATTAGAGCAATTTCCCCGGACGCGGCGGCCCGGCTACGATTATTATTATTACCGGGCTTCTCGCCCGAGATCGGGGGGACATAATTAAAATTGGCCCGGAGACGCCATTAACTGCGAGGGCGGAGATTGCATTTTTGCTCTCTGTCGAGCTGTTGAAAACGTTGGAGTCGCAGCTACACGGCTTGGTGATGAATGAATCACCCTTTTCTGAGGCTCTCTCTCTCTCTGAAAAGTTCTTAATGAATGGGTTTTTGAATTCGAGTCGCGGGGTGCGGGGTAAAGTGATTCGCTGCGGCTTCGCGAGTTAATTAATTATTATAGAGTTTACCTGGGCTCTAGTCGATTTTTGTTGGGGGGAAAACGCGTTTGCGCGTCTTTCTTTCTCTCTGGCTCGCTCGTGCGACTCGCTCTCTCGCGAAATTCTTTTTTTTTCCTCGTCTTTTTGCTTGCTCTACTTTTTCTAAGAAATAGCCCAGTCGTACTCTTATAAAACTGCAAAGGCTTGAAAAAATACGACCCTTTTTTTTCGAAAAACTCCTTGCCATTTTCAAAAGTTTTACGACCTCGGAATAAAAGAGGCTTTAAAGTCTCAAATCCGTGTATTATTTTCGATTTTTTTTTTCGTTTGAAGTATCTTCCGTTGCATATCTTTTGGCATGTAGCGAGTAAATAAGAGTAATCATTTTTCTAATTTTCTGAGAGATCATAAATTCTGCTGAAAGAAAGAACTTTATTACTTTTTATAGTAGGTATTACTATTATATTAGTAAAGTAGAACTTTTAATACTCTCATTGAATAATTAGGTAGATTTATTCGATTATTAGCTTTTATTACAATATGAAAAGTTAATTAAAACAGTTTTGAATGTAAATTTTGCAGACAAGTAAGTCCCTTAATCTCAACTTTATTTTGATTTTTACAATTCCTGTTCTACGTGATTTATATTAAATAAAAAACAATTATTAAAAAAGACAATGTATCGCGTGTCAAATTTAAAACAAAATATAACAGGGAAGCATTACAATTTTTCAATGTCATGAAAGTATTATTTATGCACAGTCATTAGTCACTGTTCCCGAAAAACATGCTTTGTTTCCGCTGCTTTACAAAACCGTAAAATACTATTTTATTTATTGATTTACAGACAAGCATTTATTTACGCATTTACTTACTTCTACATTGCATATTTCGCAGCTCATAAATCCAAGAACCAATTAAAAATGTAAAAAATCATATATATCCCATAAAACTTTATAAAAGCATCAAATTTGCACATTTCCAAATCGCAGCTCGAAAAATAAACTCAAATACATCCGGCGTCAGCAAAAATATTCAATAAAGCCGAATCGCAACAAGTTAGACGGATTAAATCGCAAAATTTCGGTAATAAATCCAAACCGAGAGAATCAGAAATCGCACCTGTCACGAAACTTATTCGTCAGAGCTCGCTGCTATCGTCGCTCGACAAAAAAAAAAATCAAAATCGACATTTACAAAACATAGCGGGGGCGGCCGACGTCGCCGAACGCGCATGGCCGATCGATCATAGATTTCATATTCCGCGGCGCGTAATTTCAACTTTTAAATAAAGTCAATATTTGACGTAACCCTCACGAGCGAACTTCGAAATTGAAACATCAAAAACGACAGGGGTACTTGTACGTCGAGCCACGTGGATGGAGTATTATAAATTACCGGATTGTCGTGCTTTGTTTTTCTTTTCTGCGGTCTTTTTTTCGTTTTTTTATGGAGATTCGTGCTTTTGCTGAAGTATGTGTAATTAAACGTTTTCGATTTTCGTTGATGAGGGGGGATTTATGGCGACGACAAATGCTCTTTGTAAATTTATTATAATAGATGAAAAGAAAAATTGTTACTGTACTGTGTAAAATTGTTACTGTAAATTCTTATTCCCCTGGGGTATTTAAATAATAATGTCATTCATTTCGTTTTAAGATCTCGTAAAGTCAGTACAATTGTAAATTACAAGAATAATTGCTCGTTCTTAAACTCGCTTAAAAAATTAAAAGTCCTTGGTTTTTTAAAAGTTCATACACGTCACTTAAAAGTAGCGCA
This sequence comes from Eupelmus azureus, assembly GCA_030522685.1. Classification (NCBI taxonomy): domain Eukaryota; kingdom Metazoa; phylum Arthropoda; class Insecta; order Hymenoptera; family Eupelmidae; genus Eupelmus; species Eupelmus azureus. The sequence goes on from JAPYZA010006456.1 coordinate 8,336, forward strand.
TTTCATCAAAACTTTCTGCAAGTTAATTTTGTGAAGTCGGGCTTTAAAATATTGCTAGGAAACATTCGCATTACACTAAAAGTAGATTAAAGTATAAAGAGAAAATTTGAAAATTTTATGCATAATGTATATTAATAATATTTTATATAATTAATTAATAATAAAGCAGTATTATTCGGTATAAAGAAATTTAATATTAAAATTCAATCTCATTTGGTATTAGCAATAAAATGAACTTCCATTAATTAAATGAGATATGAAAACCATTATAGCTTTTAATTACTTCTACATTCAGTAAAATAATAATATTGCATAATTCTTCTTGATGTTTATTTAAAAGCTCTTAAAATTAAAAACAAAGAAAGCTTTATCCCGCTTTTACAACTGAATTTTAATTAATAAACTAGTCAACTTGTTTAACGACAAAGTAACGTAACAGCAATAAGGTCCGTTATAACAAAAGCGATAAATTTTTGTTGACTACAGTTAAAATTATCAATTGCACCACGGAACGTGCTCAGTGGGACTGGTGCATTTGTTCTAGCCTCTAGATCTTGATTACTCAGACGTATGCAAAAAGGGGCACGATTAAGGTGGGTCTTGCACGGAACGGGAAAAAAAAATAATAGAATTACTGGAAATTGAAATGCATTATAATCACTAGATTGACGAGTTTTTTATGTACAGAGATCGTGATGAGGTAATCTATTAAAACTACAGTCAGAAACCTAAAATTTGTCATTATTTGTTCATTAAAAAAGCTACCTAAATAGATTGAGATTAAACACTTTTTAAATGTTACAACTATTATAAGAATTCTTTGTTTTTAATGTAAATAAAAAGGCGAACCACGTAAAATAGAAAACAAAACTTCAAATTAAATAGCTAATTATGAGAACAATGCGAGAATTCAGCAGTAGAACACTGCCGATTTTGGTCAGACGACGCGTACAATAGTCTTTTCGAAGCATTTGTAAAGCTAAGCGATAAAATATTATTCAGCATAGCGGTTGTTTTTAAGCGAGTCCGATAAGGGAGTAATTTATTATATTTACATTTTGCGCCAACTCAAAAATGAATTATGCAGTTCAAACTTTTCTGAAATAAAACTTTTCAAAGCAGTTGTTAATCAATGAGAATATTAAATATTGGTTATTTAAAGTTCTTTAATTTGAATTAGTTTCCTCGAACTGAAATTTTTATCTTTAATTGGCGGAATTTGCGTACCATTTATAGTGAAAATATTTGCTCATTATTTATAGGTAAGAGCGTTATTTAACAACGATTCATTATAAATTGAAACGGGTGAATTTACGGTTCTATATAAATAGCATTCCATATAAGTAAATTTATGCTATCGCACACTAAATGATCAAAAGACAACTTGGTATAAACGGGAGAGATTAGCTCGCATACAAGAGTAATATATAAATTAAATCTTAATTGGATTCGAGTAGCCCAGATCTCTCCAGTTTATGATGATGTGTCTAAGAGAAGGTACGTCTATATCGTATTGCGATGCCAGAGTCATATCCACATTTGAGACACAGTTTATTTATAAGTTAATATTCAATTTAGAATCAGTTTTATATAAAATTTCGAAGCTAATAAATTTAAAAAAAATTGCCTTTCAATGACTTTTATTCTCACAATCTCACCAATCTAAAAAAAACTAAACTAAAACGCAAAGCAAGCAAATCAGGCCAATAAAAAGACCCAATCGATTAACACTCATTTCACCCACCTACCATCCCCCAATCAAAAAGCAAACAATCAACCTCAACCCCAGCCACAATACAACCCCCCCTTAAATCAACAACTAATCATGTTCCTTCTGCACCAGGTCGACCAGCAGCTGCTGCGCGGCCCCCACATCACGGAGGTGGACCGCGAGGGCCTTGAGACGGTGGTGCTGGGCCTCGAGTTCCGGATACGCCCGAAGCACTTCAAGCGCGGCGACATGAAGATCAAGTGCCTGGCGACGATAGCCACCGTGTACTGGAAGACCAACGAGATGAGCATCGAGAGTAACCGGGCCATAGAGAACAAGGCGCCTGTCATGGAGAGCCGAGAGACCAGGCCCCAGGGGCAAACCCGCGCCGAGCACATACTTGGTGAGTGTTGCGGAAACGCTTCTGCGACTAGACGCAAGGCTGGGAGTATTAAGGTGGACATTTTGCGGGATGTGGATTTGTTGTTTGGGAAATGTGAGGGACTCGTGGGTTGGAGAGTGGAAAATAATTTTGTGAATACTCTGGTTGGTTTATTTGCTTGATTTTGAGATTTGATCATTGAAAGTTCTCGTATGTATATAGATAGAATTCTTAAAGAAGACAACTTTTAATGAGTACATCTCACAACTAGACGATGAATCAATCTGTAATCTTGCAAAAATATTCTGAAAAATAATTATTAATTATATTAAAAATCATCATTCGATTCTCGAGTCTTTAACATTTTACAAACAACAAAGTATAGAGTGCGGAATTACTGCCTGCGCGAGCGCGGTACGTTTCGGTCGTCGGGGAGGAGCCGCTGCATTAGTATGCGGCCGTTTGATGTGGAGATGCCGTATAATACGCGTTTTGATGCCCGACTGGGCTGTAAACGTTTCATGGCTTTTCTTATAATATAGGTGCGTCAACGCTTCATTTCCACGAAGAGCTTGATCTTTCAATTAAGGCGACTGCCGCGGTTGTTAATACCCTGATATAATTTATCGGTAAATTTTCAGAA
>JAPYZA010006458.1:0-11845 GCA_030522685.1 Eupelmus azureus
CCAATGCTAGCGGACTGTTTTAGTGTGATTGTTAAGCTTACTCACTGTAAACATCCAATTAACACTTGAAATGTAATTAAGGAGCGGCTTTCTCGCTTTTGCGGTTTGTGAATAATATATAAAGATAGTTCAGTTGTTGCTAGAAGGTGACAGTGTTTGAATAGCTTTTCTTTGTTGCATCTGTTAGAAAGCTGTGCGATATTGAAAACTTCGATTGGTACCATTATTGTGTATGTTTTAATTCTACTGTTAGGGTATATTTGAATATAGTAATTTTTGCTTTCACAAAAAGTTTGAATTTCAATTTTAGAAACATTGTTTTTTGTACAGTAGCAATTTGACTATTATTGTACTATCATTTTTATTTATTATTTTCTGAACTGTATAATACAAGTTTAAACATATTTGAAAAAAATTTCTGAAACAAAAGATAAATTTTGTGCTCTGCAATTTGCGTTACCAATTACTGAAAACGATATTGTTTTGTTTTTAATTAATCCGTATGTCAGAACAGTGATATTCTACTTTAGTTTAAAAAGGCCAGGTCAATATATATTCTTGGTACCTAAAAGGAATAGTAAAAATTCGTCTTTAAGCTTTCTTTTTTAAAACCCATGTTTCACATCAAATACTTTATTATTTTATACCATAATTGGTACAATTCCTATTAACCGCGATATAAGAATCGATAATTTAAATAATTATTTTTTTAAACAAACTCTGCAACCTCCATAACAAAAAAATTCTTCAGTTTTTGAAGAACATGCTGGAGTTTTATGATTTTCAAACCGTTTTCAACTTGAATTCGTATTCACTACAGCAACGATGAATTCAACGGCACAATCAAATCATTTAAAATTTATTCAAACCACCCAAAAGCAAACAATGCGCTTACATCACGACAAAAAGTCCAAACGATCGCCATCAATCTTTCATCTCCCTCACCTTTTCGCCCTCCCGAGATTTATCATTTCCAGCCGTACGCTTCGAAATTAAAACTAATACCGCGACACTCGCGCTCGCTACACCTCCCCCGCATGTAAAACACCGGGCGCTCAGAGAAATCCGCGCATAACACGTGTGCGCACGTAGTCCAACCGGTAATTTATATCGAAGCTCGCAAAAGGGCCCCGCTCCCAGAAGGCCGGGGCGTTAAACGAGGCAAATTCATCCGGCGGGACGCGAGAGCACGAATATCGCGCAGTTAGGCCCTCTCGGCCCTTTACGGCGCTGGAGGTGCGAGAAATGAAATCCCAGAGTCGAAGGGCCGCGAGACAAGTGCGTTGGAAAGACAGAGGAGGTTAATGCGCTAGTTTGCTTCACGAGGTGAGCGCCAGTCGCCGTAATTAGACCCTCGACACTCGCGAATGCTGGTACTTTGGGTCGAAGGGCTGGGAAGGGGGTGGTTGGCTCTCTTGCGTGCGAGATGAATAGGACGAGTTATTTTAAGCGATTTGTGAGCTTCTGGAGATGGAGGGTTTGGGTGTGGGATTGAGGTGTTTTATTTTTGGTTTGTTGGAATGGGAGGTGATGGGATTGTTTGATTTATTGATGCTTGAGGGTTTATTTGAAGGGTTGTGATTAGGGGTTATGTAGAGGTTAAGAAAGAGAAGTATGGTCGTTAAAATGAGTTATGAAGTCGGTGTACTTTACGTAATTGAGATATTAGCTTAATGATGGTTTGTTGACTTAGTAATAGAGTTATGTGGAGCTAATGGAGTTATCTGTATAATGTGTTACAAAATAATTTGAAGATTTTGATGATCTGATGATACAGCTTTTAGTTAAAAAAAATCATTATGATTAATTTAAAATTGAAACAGTGGTTTTCAATACGGAGAAATTATCTGAATAAGTAATAAATAATTTATAAAGGACTTGGTTTATTAGTAGCAAAATAATTTAGTATTTTCGCATAATTTATTCATTCAACACAAAAATATTAGTTCAAAAAAGCAAATTAACTATAATTTTTCATCGCTATTAAGCCGATCTAGTCTAAAGATGTCACCCCTTAGTCAAGATACAAAAAAAGACGCGCCTTTATTCCTCTAGCTCAAACCACCAAGCAGCCAGCTCGGCAAAAAAGTCAACTTCCATTACCGGCTCCTACTCAAACAAAGCAAAAGCCACGACGCGCGGTAAATCAATTTTTTCCTCCCTTCATTTTTTTTAAATACTTCAACGATTACCGATCCGCTCGGCAATTTCCTTCTCGTTACGATCATTACGCCCTTATTTATAGCTCACGCACGGCTGAAATAATAATAACAGCTCGCCGCGGCGCGTAGCAAATGGCCGTAATAGATTTTCCGGGCCGTGGCCATCGCTTTGTAATTACACGCGTTTCCGGCTACCGCTTCGGGAATAAACTCGTCGAAAAGCTCGCGCGCGCGTCGCCTCTCGAAGTGAACTCGAACTTTTCCTTTTTCAGGATGAGAGAGAGAGAGAGAGAAAGAGAAATCACCGACGATATATATCCGTGGTGCGCTAGGTGGATATCGGGTGCGAGCATCGGCGCGCTGGTATAATTAAAGGAGCGCGATGGATTAGGGGGATTTTCGATGCGCGTGGCGAGATCGGGATGCGGAAGGAGGAAGAGCGAGCTGCTGGTGCAAGATGGGATGATAAAGCTGCGGGATAAACAATGGGAGGAGAGGAGAGAGAGATGTTGGAAGGATAAGAGTGGATTTTGGATGGGTCGAAATGATGTTAGTTTTAAAGGATTATTTTCAAGGAGTTTGATTAGTTTGTTCGGAAGTTTTTTTTACTTTGTTGGATGGTGTTAGGATTGGAGATAATGATATTAAATGTTTTAGAAATGGAAGGTAATAAGTAAGTAGGTAGTGGTTATATACGTTGTGCAATAAATGATGTAGTCCAAATATAGTACTGGAACTTACAATTTGCTTACTATATTTATTAGATTGTAAATTCAAAAAAGTTATTTGCTTTATCACATAATATGATCTTGGAAGAATGTCGAATGCGCTTGCAAAGAAAAAGAACAATGATGAGCGAATTTCGAAGTCATGGAAAAGTTTGAAAAGAGAACAAAATTTTAATCTGATTTGGTTTGCTGATACTTGCTTTAAGACTGGGAAAAATGTTAAGATTTTCAGTGCGCCAAGCGTATATTGCTAAAGTTTACCTACATTTCCTTACTTTCAAAATGAACAAAGATGGAAAGTTTGATTTATAAAGTAAAGAATCGTAGATTGTATAAAAACGTTAAATATTTACGATTAATTCTTTGATAAACTACTATATTATTTATACTAATTTGCATACAAAGAACACAAACATTCTTCAATACTGCTCAAATTCTACCAAAGAGCATGAAACCTGCCTCGACTCTCCAGTAAACCACCACATTTATCATAGCTCCAAACTTAAACCGCCCCACCCAAAGAGTAAAATCAACCCCACAAATTAATACGCGCACACACAATCTCCCAAACCGTTCCATCAACTCCTAATCCCTCCCATCTAACACGGCCACTTCGATAATCTCACTGCGAAATCCACATCAATATACCCGTCAGCGTCTCGCTCTCCGTTAACGCGATTAAAATCCATTTATAGCCGCGCTCTCGAGGCCCCCAAACCGTCTCCTCAATTCTTGACATCAATTGACAGTTTCGCGCCTCGTAAGCTGATCCACATCCTACGGAGGACGCGCAAACGAGATTGCCCCTTCCTATAGATACGTAAAGCGGCGCTTCCCTATCCAATTCGATCATTGCAGACGCGATCGACTCTCGCGTAAACATCGTTAGAAGTTGCTCATTCGACGAGGAGGGTAGGCGCAGGGCTGATGCGCGCCGAGACTTAAGGGTTGAAGTCATTAAACTGCCGTTTTCGTATTGGTTTTCACGCGGGGTTGTGGGGGTGGGTTTCTTATGTGTGGGTTGTAGGAAGGATGTGTGTGTGTAATTTACATTGCCGTTTGACCATGGTTGATTAAGTAGGATTAGGTAGCAGTTGCTAGTTGTCGAACATGGGAATTCTGTAATAAGTAGTAAAGTTTTGCAGTATAATTAGATTGTAGTTATACTTATAATAGAATTATAATTCTTGGTAATTCAGTTTTCAATTTACGCTTCATGTAGTGGCGATAAATACACGTTCTAAAATTAATAACTGTAAAATCAATCTGGTATAAGGAAAATAATTATAGATGTAACCTTAATTTGGTTCGAGAATTGCAGTTATATAAAAGAACAAGCAGCGATTATTAATAAATCCGATATTCAGCAATCAACATAAATCAATGCCATTTCTTAAGCTAAACCTCTGCATTTCTCACTTACAAAACACACAAATCATCGCGAGCTATTCCGAGCTGATTTGCATGAACTTCGGGGCGCGCGTCAGCCCTCCTTGATTCACATATACCAAGCGGTTTAGAACTAAACGTGTAAATCTCACAAATTATCGTATATACATACAAACACGTTCCACCTGCTCGTAGCATAGCTGTTATTTCTTAGTCTCGGTGATGTAAGTTCAATTATTGCGGGAATTGCTGGGCGTTGAATTTCACGTAGATTAATAATGTACGGGAGCGTAGAGTAAATTCAAATTATGCCGCGTACGAATCGCGGAGTTTTAATCTTGTTATTTATTGCCGATGAGAGTTGAGGAGAATTTATAGCAAGGTGGCGATGAGTAACGTGGGGAAAAGATAAGGTTACAATTTTTTATCGGAAGATTATTTATTTTAAGATTTTAATCACTTTATGGAAAGTGTCAATGAGGTAAGAATTAAAAAAAATATTTATCAATCTATATTTCAAGGTTAAAAATTCCATGAAAACAACACTATTCGCATATTTGAAAGAAACATGAATATGTACGTGAATGCAGATAAAGTTTAGTCAGACGCCAGGCTTACTAGAGTCGGTATAAATCTACTTATGCTCATATCTAGGTTGTCTTACTACTTCCATTAAGTTTCTTTAAATTACTGTTATAGTAACTAACTTTCATCAAGTAACTTTAACTTATTGTTAAAACTATTATGAAGTTATGATAAATTGAAAGGTTACGACATACAGATTCTCTAAAACAAAAGTTTCATTTTAAAAGGTATCACAGGTGAGTACTAATTCTTAAACTTAAAACGAAACTTCTAAACAATATTTTTACAGTCAACCTATAAAAATCACGACGTACTTCACTTTCACACCTATCTGTGTTCTGAACTATCGGTGTTCTAGAGAAAAACAAAGAAACGATCCCGAAACAGATAAAAATCGAACTTCTAAAAAAGACAGTGCGTAAAAAACTTTACAAACACGGAACGACGACACAAAATTTATCACCTTCTCTCGCTCTTAACGAAAGATTCCTCGTAAAATGGCCGTTCTCGCCTGTACTTTGAGAAAAAAAGAACGCAGTCACGAGCCCCTCTCATACTAGGCGGATAAGGGAATGATTTTCTCGAGTTGAGCTTGCTAAGAACACTCAACTCAAAGACAATGGCAGGCAGGCGACACTTCCAGCTCTTTTTTCGTCGTCGTCATCCTCCTCGAGTTGCTGCGCGAGTGGCCGCATTTTAGAACTGGTGCGGTAAATAAACGGAGAAGACAGATGAATTTTTCGATTCAGGTGGAAGTATGTGCATTTTGATATTAAATTATTTATTCGACTTTTTTGCATCGGTTATTTAGAGGATAAAAGAAGAGTTCTGAAAGAAATATGTCTTTATAGGATTTTATATTGTTATTAAAAGTAAAAGTACTAAATTGAAAATATCCCTTATGAGTATGTATAATATTGGTTTACCAAGAGACATATTTGAAAATTTTGACTTTTCTTTTCAGGAAAACATTAGATTGCATTATATTAAAAAATCCCATCTAAAACGGCCTATCTAAAACGACGTAAATATTGACAAGTTTACTCCACAAAAGTTTCCTGATAGAAACTTTACCATTTGAGACTATGAAATGCTTTTTTGGTCATTTTCTCATTAACCCTTAATTAGCAATTAAATGGCTATTAAATAAATTCATTTCTACCAAGGTCAATAAATATTTATTAGAATTATATAAACATTTAATAATTCATACCAAATGATTTTTCAGTGAACACAAATTGTGAAGAAATATTCATTTCATGCATATATTCGGGGAAAATTCATTTTGTTACAAGGGGAAAATATTAATTCCCGCTTCGATTTAACGCTAAATCCCATCATATTTATACGAAAATCCCATTTCTGATCCTCGCACCACAACGAACTGTATCTCATTATTAAAACGATGCACAATGCCAATCTCCCGTCAATAATCATCAACATCCGCAAAATTATAATTCGACTTCCGGGGAAAAGGATCGAAACTGCACGCTTGAATCAAATAACTAACGGCGCGTTGTGCGCTCGGCGCGGGCACGCACAAAGTGAACGTTATTCAACGCATGCTCTGAAGCTGACGACTCGGAAATCTCGCCGATTGGAATAGACGCAGCGGAGCGCCCGGCGAACATTATCGGCTTAATCAGCACGTTACCCGCCGATCCTTTGGCTGAATGCACGCCATAATCAAAGAGAGACACCTATTATTACGCGAAATTTCGATATTAGTGCGCATGGATATGCGTTGTTTGTGGAAGAAAATGTTTGGTAGGTTTTATGTTGAGTTTGGGTTATTTAATTTAATCGAGGAATAGATCCGGATTGATTATTTTATGATTGTAAGGTTTTTGAAAGGTTGAGTGATAGTAATAGACTTGCATTGTTCCGCCTATAAATTAGAACATTAGCAAGTACATTAAAAAAGTAATTTTAATCGTTCCGATAAAACGCACCAAGGTGGACAATTATTCCGTTACTCTCACGCAAAAGGCAAACAAATTGAAATTTCACATCTGGCTTTGGAAGAGCTCAGAGCCTTCAAGAATCGATTTCATATTGTTTCTCCCGTGTAATCTCGCGCTCAGCGTCCCGACCGCATAATATCCGCGTAATCCCGGGAGGCGATCGTAACCGAATAATACGATTTTCCACGCCTTTAAAATGGAAATTGCGTTGCCGCCTTTCGGTTTTCCAGCCCCCCGCGACTCTACGCACATAAGCGCGTAGTTGGAAACTCCATTAAACTCTCTACGCAATTTGACAAAAGCGCGCGGGCGCGACTAATTCCCGCCGAGTTTTTGCTCTAGCTTCAATCACTATTCATATTAGAGAATTATTTGTTAGAAACTTTGTTCCTATTTTCAAACATGATATCAAGACAGATAAAAAAAATTAATCCTCGATTAAAATTTAAATCAGTGCATAAACAATTAAACTGAAAAAAATCCAATAAGTAAACTTCGTCAAGAATTTATTGACGCCTCCCATCAGAGCGCATCAGCGCAGGCACGCCATGCATCTTCCTTTCCAAATCCCTGCTCCACAAAACACTCCAGCCCCCGTCCAAACACGGCCTTTCGCGTCCCTCTCCTTCGTCGCCGCTTGTTTCTCTAATCCCCGCGGTCGGAGTAGATCGCGGGCCCCATCGATCGAGCTCGACTTGCCTGCGTAATCAGTGCGGTGTGGGGGTGGCCTGCGTGCGCTTCGGCTTTAGGCTATAGCGAGCGCAGCTTTCGTTCTTTCATGCCGATGTCCGCGTATCGCGGTTTAGGGCTGCGGGAGTAGGACCGGTAAATCAAGAGATTTAGCGCTTGTGTGAGAGAGGATGTCTTCGCGGGGGTGGAGGAAAGTGTGTTAGGGAGGAGTGATGAATTTTACTTTTTTGAGAGTTTTATGCGTGGGTGGGAGGGAGGGTTGTTAGATGCTGGGGTTTTCAAGAGCTTGCGTTATGGGATATTGTTGTGGTGATTTTGTTGAATGATATTGTTTTTGTGAATGTCGGAATGTTTATTGCGAGTGTTTATATTATTTTGTGCATTCTTTTTATTATTGTTAATAATATTTTAATGCTTATTCACAGAAGGATGAACGTAATGAATTAATTAATATTTTACTACTGGTATTTAGTATAATTCAGTTTTTTAAATGAATATTCTATTTATGGACTTTATTGTTATTATATTCATAAATAAGTATTCAAATATTATTGTTGATATTATTTGTATACTTATTTCCAGAGGGATGAACGTAATGCATTAATTAGTTATTCACTAGATATATTTAGTATAATTCATATTTTTTTAATAAATATTCTATTTTTGAAAGTCAAAGATTACAAAAAGTTAAAAAAAAGTCATGGTAAATTCTTCTACTAATTGAAGCTTTTAACGACTTTAAATATTTTATAATAATTTAAGTTTTCCCCTTAGTATTACATTTATGAATTTAAATTTCATAGTATGTCAGTAGTATAAACAAACCTCGAATAAATGAAACGAAATAAACAAAAACATATGACAATTCAGTAATACTCACAATCGTACAATGCAGCCAGCTGAACCGATCGTGTAATCTATATGCTTAAAAATTTACCGCTACTTTATCCTTAAACCCGTGCGGCCCGCTTTTATTCACATAGTTCCAGGCACAGCGACGTCAAATTTATATTTATAACCAAATTTCGCAGTCACTCCATCCTTGCATCAAGATGGAAAAAATAATACGAGACCAGCAAACCGAGTCTTTCATGCTTGAGAGTGGTTCGTTTTTGGTCGTAGAAGCCAGGACGCTACTGGCATACTCCTTCCATCGGGCTCGTAAATGAATTAGCGATTAATCGGTTTACGAGCTACGTCGTTCGTTATAAAATTAAAGACTTCCGATCGACCCGGCGAGAAGAGGACAGATACGTGACTTTCCGACGATTCTCCCCTGCGCTCGACTAGTGCCGCAAATTGAATAACGCCACTGTCTTTCGCGTTAAGAGACTTTTAGTCGCTGCCTCAAGAAACTTCGATTTTTCTTATCTGTTTAAATATTTAGCTTGTGCGTTCAGGAATATTCTATTTTCATGTCAGATATTCCGTTGCTTTTTTTAATTTATGATGAATTTTTAATGAAGAATGAACTTTAGTATTCTAAGAAAAATAGTAACTGTATTGAAGAGTTAACACAATTATCCAAGAAATTAATTTACTTGTCTAATCATGCCTGTCCTTATTTGAATAACGAGTAAAATTTGCTAAGTTTTGGAGCAAACATCCAGTGATCCGTTAATTTAGCGGTTAACTGTATTTACGAACTATCACAAAATTGACCGGCTTCTACATTGACATGCTAAACATTTCAATACCCGCCTTAAACTACTTTGAAACTAGTTAAGCTAACTCAATTATTAATGAACCTATAATAAAATACCCACAAAAATATTGCACGTAGAATCAATTTTCAAATCATAAAGATCTAAAAGGAAAATCTGCAAAAGCTCCTTCAGAAAAAAAAAATTCCAGTTTCAACAAAAATCATCGATCCACATTTGTTTGACGTAACAAACCTTACATCCCTAAGCACACACCGAATCAATCACTGAACCCACAAAGAAAACCATCACCCGGCCCTTTACAATAATTACAAATCCCAGCGCTAATCCACACAGAGCGAAACTACAATCACGCAAGTTTTACGAACACATCGGCGCCCTATAACACAATGTAATTTCGCCGGCTGCTATTCGAACTCGTCTCCGGCTTTATAGTTCACCGGCGGTGGGTTCAGCCATCCGAGCATGAATCGGCGCAGTCTGTCTTCCCGGTCTGCTGGATTACGCTGCGGAACCCGTAGTCGCGACGCGCACTGCCTGATTAGGGGCTTAATTAATTTAGCTCGTCGCCGGATCGCGCGAAAAACGGACGGCGCAGGGGCGACCTTTAATTTTTGGAATCGCTAAGCTGGAGCGCGGCCAGCTTTGCGAAACTGTTATTTTTTCGCGCCGCCTTCCCGGCCCGGCTTTATCGTGGCTCTAATGGGAGCGTATTTTCGCGTTATTGTTACGGCGACGCTTAATCAGAGAGCGGGAGTTTAAAGAAGCTAGATTGGCCTGTCGGAAAAAGTTATCGAGAAAATCATTTTCCTAGAGAGGAGAAGAAGGGGGTGCAAAGTGTAATTTAATTTTCGACAATTCTGGAGGATCGTTATGATGCTTGCATCTTTTTCAGGCACATAATTTTTTACTTTAATTCGCACAGTTCGTATTCAAGGCGTAAAACGGCTCGTCGAATGTTTCATGAGGAGGGTGCGAGTTGATTTCTTGGAGCGTAAGCGGTAGGTTTATGAGAATGGATGTTTATTATTATTAGGCTGCTTAAATATGATTGAGTTGGTTAGTAGAGTAGATCGCTTGCTTTTTCATAAGGTGAGATGTGTAATAAATGTAATTGATGTGTACGATGAAGGAAGTTTTATGCTGTATTTTGACGGTAAAATATTTAGACTAGGTCTGTTCTTCGTGCTCATGCATAATCGTCGTTTCGTTTGGTAAGAAATTATTATCATCATTGTTTTCTTAAACGAGAGGAAGTTTGACGATATATTAAAAGTATTATGATAAAAGTGTTAAAATTGTATTTATTTAGATTGCAATGAACTTATCAAAAAGCTTGAAAAGTGACTGTCCGAAAATTGACTTATTGGCTTAGATTCAATACAAAATCCATTACAACAAATCTTGGGTAGCTCTATTAGTTGTTTCCTGAAAACAATGTAAATTTAACTCTAAATAAATAGATCAGAGAAGATATCTAGGAAAGCCACAGATTTGCAAAAAATAAAAGGAATTTAATTGAGTTTGTAAAAATGAGATATGATGCAGAAAAAATACCTACTACTGAAATTATTACATTTTTTCTGATATATTTTAATGCACTGTTATAGAATATGTACATACCTACTATCTTATATGTTTTATCAGAGTGATAATATAAGTATTACACTAGCAGGAATAGTAATATATTTTGAATTTTGCATTCGATAAATCGTCTTTTACAAAGCTGACTTACGACGACGCTTATGTTCGAGCAGCCGAGAACGCATGCTCGACTATGTTTTCTCATTTTCACTGATTGAAACACCTTGCGAGCATTTTCATTACCCAGTAACAGATGAGTTAGCGTTATCATTGATTTTACGGGAATATAAACATACATACCAGATAATAAACGCGTGCATTGTTGCAACTCAGCGCAATGACATAATTTCCATCAGACTTAGCACTGTCGCTATTTTGTACTAAATTGCGGGAGTTTCCGCTATCGTTGCTCTTCATTTTCGTGAATATTTATCCACGACCGTAATTAACAGAAGCATGAACTTTTTCTCGGGGTTAGTAACCTGGATTCTAAGTAGGACCCTCTCGTGAAAATTAGTGAAATGTGCCGAAAAAACATCTCACCCGTGAAAAATACGTTTCACCCGCCTGGCCTTAAAAAGGCAAACGAGTTCCTTGCACGGGCGCGAAAAAGAAGACAAAACTTGAGTCGAAAAGGTGCTACCCAACCGTAATAAATGGCAAATAAAACTAGCTGTTTGACCTATGCAAAACACAGTCCGCTTACATTGCTAATTATTTCGGTTTTGAAATTGACTCGTATACTTAAAATTATTCATAAAAACATTTTTTATTTGAATAATAGTTATAAAAACTTAAATGTAATTAAATGAATTAACTAAAATTATTTTTAATATGATGCATTACAATTGCTTCGCAAAAACGTTAGAATAAATTAATATTCAAAAAGGGTGTGTTTGGCCGGGTTTAGTTAGGTTACATCATTTCTATCGATAATTCAGACGTGACAGTCACGGCTTCATACTATTCTATTTATAGTTTATTTGTTACCCGCCTACTTAGTTATAAACAACTAAGTAAGACTCTCCGCGCGGTCTAGCATTGTCACGCCAGCAGACAGCACACCGCGCCAGCAGACC
>JAPYZA010006459.1:0-11069 GCA_030522685.1 Eupelmus azureus
ATGAAAATTTGAAAATATAGATCAACAATTAATTATTATAAATAATGCTGAAGCCAATAGAACAAGGAACGTTTTTTGTACTGATTCCCCTTAAGAGCAACAATGAGAAGCAGACGGATAGTTCAAGTGTTTACAATCAGCTCTATAAGCTGAATAGTAGGTGAATTAAAAGATATGAACATGTGTTTCAGAATCAAAATTATATTCTTATTTTTATATAGATGGAAGAAGAAAAAATGTTAATATTTTTTATGATCTTCAATAACTTGTTAAGTAAAAGCATCGAAGGATTATTTATCAGATAAATAGATTCAAATTCTATTGATTAAAAATGTAAATTTATTTTAAATAAATGAGAATTGATTTTTTGTGTTTTTATTTTCAGATAAATTTAGTATTAATATATAAATTTAGGAGCAGCAATTATCAAGAAAATCAAAAATATATTTTTTGGAAATTTCAGAGTCAATTTTGGAAGGATTCATCACAGATGCGAGATTTTTTTCAGGTCAAACTAAAGAAGAAAATTTGTAAAATTCATAATAATCTACTTTCTTCTGTCCAATTTTATTAGGAGGATGCCATATTGATAAGTATTTTATATTATTTTATTAAAATTCACATTGGTTAGACTAAGGTACATTCATTACTTTATTAAACTTTTGCACAAGAAAGTGTTTTTTTGAGTGAAATATATTTTTTATAGGTTTTATTAAATATAAATGTTCATTTTAAGTTCTAATAACTTTAACAAATGTACAGAATTATAAAAAAATATTTTGAGCTTCATAAAAGCCGTTATATACAATTTTTTTCATTTTCAGTCGAAGATTACAAATATAAGTTACATAATATCCTTTACTGACATGTATTCAAACTACAATGTTTTAATTAAAATAAACTGAAAAAAAATTTCTAACAACGTTACTTAAAGATTAAAAATGAGAAAATTTTTTTTTAATTTTAATTAAGAAACAATTTGACAGACCAAAAAAAAAATAGACATTTTAATTAAAATAAAACTTACACTATTGAAACCAGGATGTAGCCTATGAAAGGCAAGAATAAACCTTTGCTGCCTGTAGGAAAATTCCCACACACAGACAGCAGAGATGTGCGTGCGCGAGCACAGCCTCGCGCTCTCAGCAGCACGAGGCGCGCCGGGAAGGAGTAGAAGCTCCTCTCTCGCGAGACGTGGGCCCGGCATTTCCGTTCTTCCTGCTGATCGGTACGTGCTCGATAGAACACGCCGCCCTTTTTCTCTTTGCAAATCAATTCGTGCGTCCTATCTCGCGACGCTTGTGCACCTAAGTTCGCGAGTGCACTCCACCGCTGCCTGTACCTCCAACACTTGAACCGACTAGACTTCGGCGCATTCCTGTATCTCTTCCAAGAGCAGCGACGAGCAAGATCGGCTAACGGTAGCTACAGCGTGCGCGCGACGTCATATTGGCTAGAAAATAAGGTAGGCCTGCAGGCACATTGTGATTCATAGCTGAGTGCATGTGAGCACGTGCTCGCGGCCGCTCACTCAGCTGTGCGCGCATACAGCGTTAGCTGTGTGCTCCATTCGTGGACAAGTGGAGGCTATAGTTCTCCTCTCGCTACGTGAGCGTGAGGCGCGCGGAAGGGTGTGTGTGCGAGGTAGGGCCCGTGACGTCACGGCAACGCAAGTGCCATCGCTGCTACGCTCGGTAGCACCCATAGGCGCGACGTAGGCAAGAGAGATTGAGAGCGTAAGCGCGCGCGGCGCACTAGTAAGAGAGAGAGAGAGGGAGAGAGATAGAGAGCACGAGCTTGCCTCGGCACATGTGAGTGCCGAGGAATCATATATTTGGCGCGCGCGACAATTCATTGCTAGGGCGCGCAACCGCTAATTTTTAATCCAACTGTTTCATTTTTTGTTCTTTTCATTCCCGATTTAGTTTTTTTCTTTTAATAAATGTTTGTGATTTCCGTAAATAAATAACGAGTATTTATTTACGGGGGAATTCCAATCCTGCTTCCATTAAAGTCACCGTTCCAAGTCGTCGATTACCGCTGCCTCTGTGGGTGTCGAGCAGCCGCTCTGCTCGACACATACACTGAACTGGTTGGGAAGACGCTCGGTTTGTTTCCCCGGTGGATCACATCCACCTGTTGTGTACGGGGCCACCGGCATCGAACGCTGTGGTCATAGCTCGTTCGGCTAACGTCCGCCGGCCACAGTAGCCACTTCGAGATAGTCTCGCGCACGAGCGCGCGAGGTAGTAGCCCGCCATCATCCCCGTTACAACTGGCGGCCATAAACGTGGTGGTGCTGCGCGGGACTAAATATAATAAAATAACCGTGACCGGAATTTTTGAATAAAGAACAGAATTGAAATTTAAAAAGAGAAAATTTTTTTTCGCGGTGTTACCTCAACGAAGGCCAAAAATTTTTCGGAATCAAGCATAGATTTAGAAAATCTGCAAAATTTAAAAATAAAATCGGAAACTTTTTTTATTGCATTTTCCGAGGCAGAGGGCCTTCACAAACCGAGATTGACCCGAAATCTCGAGATTTTGAAGTAAAATCTGGAGATATTCAAGAATAAGCGAAAATTTTTGGGAATCACGTGATTTTACTTTGAAGGAAGGTGATTTCAGTACAAGTGAAATCGCGGTTGGAAAGCCAAATAACCTCTCTCTCTCCGACACGCTCGAGTTTCGATTTTTAAATTCATAAACGACCGTGCAGTGTGTTTTTATGTGTGTGGGTGAAATCGTGTTGCCGAGCACTTTTGGACAAAAATAGTCCAAATGCGCAAAAAGCAACCTCTGCGACTGCCAGCCAGCCTGCACGCGTGCAGGGTGATCGCAGAGGAATACGGCAAGGACATGATCGCTAGAGTGCGTTGTGATCAGAAAAAGAGCGTAATTCCACGAGGAGTAATCGCGCAAATCGCGAAAACTTTAGTTTTACCCTCGTGTAAACGAGCACGGAAGCAAGTAGTAAATACTTTTAATTTTTATTTCCTGTAATTATTAAAATAATTACAATTACTTGTAAAATAAATAATTTTTCAATAGAAAAATTTGCTTATACCACATGGGGTATAAGCAAGCTTGCGAGCTCGTAAGTAGAAAACCTCGGCGTTCTAAAATTAGAGTAGGGCACAAAAGCTTGTAAGCGCGCCCGAAAATTAGTCTATAGGTTCAATTCACCTTTAGAACGCCGAGGAAAGTAGTCGCCATAGAATTATATAGAAAGTTGCACTGGCTAGCAACATGGTGCAAAGAAAATTCGAAGAGATCCAGTTTCAAGTAGAAGAATGCAGCTTCAAGGCAACGGTCGAAGAGATGAGGAATCATCTGGAATGCCTCGATCGGAAGCAGTCTGACATGAGGATCGAAAAAGCATCCAGACTAACACAATGGATGCTGGGTGACTACAGAGAGTCAGACTTCATCGAGAATGATCAACTCGATGAAATCGAAAAATTTATTCACAGATCCTATGTACGAGAAAAATTTATTAATCTCGTATGAAAAGTGGATCAATCGTGGATGAACTCTCATGGAGAGGAGGACACTCATCCAGTAACTGCTGTGCTAAAAAATGTAGAAGTCTCGGCAAGTCTAGACGAAACTAGGCGCAAGATAGCCAAGAGGCACAGCACTTAAAGCAGAGGTGGAAACAAGGGCAGCAGCTGCAGCAACGTCTGCAGCAAGTAAACAGGCAGCAAATGAAGGGCAGCCTAATCAGGTACCGTCTGGGTCAAATGCCCAGACGACAAAAAAGCCCGACGCCTCGCAAACAGCGATGGCGACGTAGCCAATGAATCTGCCTACGTCCACTGAAGTAGCCTCTCAAGACCCAGTGGAATTAGTCGCCTTCATGTCAGAGACAAGACAGAGCATAAAGGACTTAACTGTCTTAATTAATGACGTCAGGAAACTGAAAAATAGACACAGTTTTCAGACAGAAGGCACCAGATATGACCGACCAATAAATCCTCAAGTTGGATTATATGACACATTCGATATTATCTAAGAGGGTCAAGAAAGCCAAGGGCAAACATTAGTCCCGCCAGAAGAAATTTCCAGGGAACCAACACCGTCCAATAATGAAAGGCTAAATGGCCGCTGGGAAGATGACCTCCGAGATCAAATGAGTCTCGGCGATCGGCACAATGAAAGCGATAAATCGCCGACTAAAGTATCCTCAATACCGTTGAGGTAAAAAATGAACATTCTTTGTAATGTCTGCAAAACGGGGAGGAAATGGGACACCAATCTCTCTGGCTTAGATAGCCAGAGAGTCAACGACTTCCTTAGTATAGTCGACAAATATAGAACCCTGGTCTACGAAGAAAAAATCGGCATAATCGAACATCTGCCAGAATTATTTTCAGGCGTGGGGTCGAATTGTCACCACAGTAAGAAGAGGCAGAAACCTGATGTACCAGCGAGAGATAGCCTTACGTGGATCATGGGAAGCATTAACAAGCTAGACCCACCGTGGAACAAGGCATAAGAATAAATCTCTCGCAAGAAATCTGCACAGAACATCCTGCGAAGAGTCCACACGTCGCGAGAGTGCGCGACGGTAGAAAGCTCGCTAGATGTTGCCATCGAGGTCGAGTTATCCCTCGAGGCAAACCGTATCATCGGCCGCCTCCTACACCTGAGCACAATAAAACGTCAGAAACGGCGTAAGCTTAGGAGGGACAGGCGATGTCGAGAACGCACCTAGCAGCTTCCGGCGCATAAATGATTTGAAAGAAGATATCGTCCACGTAAGCAATACGAAGAGCTGCGTGGACGAGACAGAAGAACCACAGAGTGAAGAAGACGCACCACTACCACCGAGGGACGCGAGTAAATCTCCGGTGATGAGCGACCCACCGGAGACGCTCGCGACTTATTCTACCGGTGAATTGGTCCTGACTCCTGCGTGAGTCGCAGAGGCCAATAGCGTTCGAGCGGAAGCTAGTATGCAGCTTCGATCGATGTACCGAAACGTCGTTGCGCCGTGGGAAAATCGTGCACACAATCGTCCAAGAAGAAGATAATCCGGCGATCTAGCAGAGATCAACCCAGAATCAACCTCGAAGGCCAAGAGGAAGATCGATGGGATTAAGAAGCGCAAGCGACGATAAGCGCCGACGATTTATCATCTCGACGAAAAACGCACAGAGGTCAAATCGCGCAGATTTACAAAAGAACACTCTGATATCTTCGTTCCAAAGTGGACAATAGGAAAAATATTCCATCAACACCTCCAGGCCTTGATCCTGGAGGTCTTCAAAAGAACCAACGGCCAGGGAACAGGAAGGGACTTCTAGAAGCTCGATCACCAGCCTAGCATCGACCGAGACAATGATGTTCAGGTACTATTCAAAATAGAGCGATAGAAGTTATCGCCATACTAGCCGAATACCCCTCGGCGGAGCCACAAAAGTCCGTCGAGGAAACATCAAATCCCTCGTTCAACAAGGACGCCGAAACAACAACTTAATCGTCTCCGGTAGATCGTTCCAAAGCCGCGCTGCCTTAATGCTAAACGAAAGCTGACCGGTATCAAGACGAGCCCAAGCTATGCAGGAATCATATTGAGAGCACCTTAAAGAGCCGATAAGTCCAGTTTCACGAAATCTGAACGCACCAGCGAAATACGCAGGTTCTCCACTACGAAGTATAGCGGCAAGTAAGCATAAAGCTATAAATTGGCGACTCACCTTATATATCATGATGTTATTAGCAACGCAGATGGGGCTTATGTGCTCAAATTTCTTAGTGCCCGAGGCAAAGCGTAAGGCCGCGTTCATGCAACGACTAAGTTTTGTTGATAATTTTCCCGACATACCGAGAAATAAACTAGTGCAGTAATCAAAATAAGGAAATATTAATGCCTTTACTAGTAAAAACTTTGTGCATTGCGGGATAGAATCGCTGCATTTTTTTAGGCGAGACAGCGCTGCGTAGGATTTACGAGATGTTACGCAGCATTGTTGATCCCAGGACAATGAACTATCGAAGGTAACACCCAGTATCTTAACAGAATCGCATACTTCTATCGCCGAATCGCCGACTGAAAGGGCAGGAGGATTTATGTTTCGCAGTTAGGAGATAAAACCACGGGATCCAAACCAAATCGCTTTTGTTTTACTCGCGTTCATTACAAGACCATTGGCAGAGGCCCACGCTGCCAATCTGCAAAGATCCTCGCTAACAGCTCCCACAATCCCGTCGACATCCTCGATAGGCCCATGGTAATAAATCGTGAGGTCGTCGGCAAATAAATGGTATCGACAGTGACGAAGAACTGAAGGAGCATCGTTAACAAACAGCGAAAATATTAGAGGACCGATGGGGCTTCCCTGCGGAACTCTAGAACTACGTGGAGCCACCGAGGATCTCTCTCCGGTAGGCGCAACAACCATCTGCGATCTGTCCGACAAGAACGATCTCACCCAGTTACAGGCAGAGTCAGAGAAATGAAGGACAACGAGTTTATCACACAGCAAAGACACATTTACCATAACGAACGCACGTGAGAAATCAATCGCACCCAACAAAGTGACCTTCTTTTCGTCAATTGCGATTCGAATATCATCCGACAGTCTTAGCAATGCCGTATGCGTACTATGATTCTGGCGAAAACCGGATTGAAAAGGGTCCGACAATTTATTGGCGCCAATGATATCCGTGATCTGCATGGATGCCAGTGTCTCCAGGATTTTAGAGGCTGCACACAGAATATTAATAGGCCTCAGATGGTCAATTTCCGACGGCGAATTACGCTTTGGAATGGCTCTAATAATGGCACGCGTCCATCGACAAGGGAAAACTCCCGACTGGAGTGAAGTGTCGAAGATATGGACTAGCACAGGGAAGATATCTGGAAGACATTGCCTTAAAAACCTTGTCCGTATATCATCGGGTCCCTTAGCATTAGATCGAGATCTAAGGATTACGTCCAAAACATTGGACATTTCGAGATGCTTAAAAAAAAAAGCGATCGTCTGGAGACACTCTAACCGAAGGTCGCGAGTCGCGTAAAAGGTTTGGATTTAAATCCCCCGCAAAGTGCCGGTTAATGACATTTATATCCGCTGGAAGGGAAACAAGATGCCCAGAATCCCTGCAAACCCCTAATTCATCGACGCACCTCCATATTTCTGCCGTATTCGAACACCTAATAAACTTGTTTTTATAGTACGCCGACATTGCGTTACGTGCAGCAGTCTTAAAACGATTACGGAGAGAGCGATGGACCTCACGGTCTCTATCACGGCCAAATCGACGAAATGTCCTCCACGCTTTATTCCGCGCGTTTCTTAAAGCCTTCAGCTCCGGAGTTAACCAAGGAGATACACGCTTCGTTGGAATAACTGCTCGATAAGGGGCGTAGGAGTTGTAGTGGCTCAATATCAAAGAAGTAAAAAATTCAACTTTATCGTTGACATCATGGAACTGCAAAATCGCGCGCCGATCACGTGCCGCCAAATCATGCATGAACTGCTCCACATTAAAATCGCGAAACAACCGGCCATAGAAGGTGCGAGGGGCTCTCGGTTCGACAGCAAACGATAGCGTAGCGAAGAGTGCGTCATGATTGGAAATAGGGTATGATCGCTGGAGGAAGCTAGCCACTCTTGAATAATTGCTAACGCAAATGTGATTAATGTGTGTGAGTTGCCTATGTGATGTGATGGACCGAAGGGAATCCGATCTAAATTGAGAACATAGAGCGAGTTGCCGAGAGTCGTGCGCGGGGAGGATGTTTCGATCCAATTTATGTTAAGATCACCTAGTAAGATAGTAAAATCACAAGAAGAATTACAGTTGAACAACGCGTCCTCGACATCACTCCAGAAGCCCGCTTTAGGAGGATTGTAAACTACAACGCAAAGTATCCTGACAGAATTGAGGCAAAGCTCTACAATAAGAAACTCTGGACGTTTTACGTATTTAGAAGGTTGCTCCGATTGGGCAAGAATTCTGAAGCTAAATGATTTGTGTACATACAAAGCCACGCCGCCTCCACCCCTACCCACTCTATCGGTTCGGAGAAGGTTATAATTCGGAATGGCAAGAACCTTAGAATGCCTATGAGGCTTTAGCCGAGATTCGCTAAATGCGAATACGTGAATACTTTCGCTGAGAATAATCGCTTGAATGTCCAAGAAATGTGCCTCCAATGACTGAGCATTAATGTGACTAAAATTACATAGATGCTAAGAGTTAGCCCTCGCTGTAATTTATAAACGAGATTTTACGCTCAATTTTTCTACGCAGAATTGGGCACTTGATTTTGTCGGAGGCAGAATTTGCAACATTCTGGGAATTCGCGGACACACAATTGGTGCATTTAAGAGCTTCCCGATTCTTGCAGTCTTTGAGCAGATGTTTGCCGGCACAGCGACTGCAACACATATCGCTTGTACACGCGCTCGCGATATGGCCAATCCGACAGCACTTATAGCAATGGAGGGCTGTGATATGGTCCTCCACGCGACAAGAATACCAGCCCTCATTAACGAGGCCGCGCTCCAGTAACCGAGCTCGGTGCGACGGAGTAGTCTCAATAACTCAAGAGTGAGACGCTTTATTGCGCGGCGGATACTGATAGACGACTCGAAAATCACTCGCTGAAGCATCCAGAGCGTTCTGACTCGCAATACAATTCATAAAATCCTCGTCAGATAAGTTTACCAGCACGTCGTGAACAATAATACGCGGGCTTAGTTTAACATTAGGTTTGACTTCAAGACCGATTCGCGACAAGTCCGCACATTCCGCCAGATGATTGGGGTCGATAGAATCTCCCTCCAGGACAACAGAGTTTTGCGGCCCAAACGTTACACGCTGTACATCCAATTTTAACATCGCCAGATCTATTGCCTTCCTTAATGCATCTCTGGTAGCCACGGAGGAGTTAAATTTATCCTTATGGATCTCGCTCGGGCCAATGACAACACGTTTAGCCTCACGGATAGGAAAGGATTTCCCCTTAGCTAGGGAGATATTATGCGCTCTAACAGCACCGAGGGCCGGGAAGCCGGAGCGATCGACGACATTGGCGTAGGACGAAGAAGACAAACAGCGTTGCGCCGAAACAATTTGAGCGAGCGAGTCACCAACAACCTGAACGGAATCGCAAGCTCGCTTAAGCACGCCACTATAAGACCTCGTAGTATTCTCACTAGACAACTTACTGATATACGCATTAGACACTTTAAAAATCGCATCACTAAAGCAGTTGATAGCTTTACGAAGTGCTTCCTTTCTCTCAGTCAATTTCTCATTACCGAACCAGCTGAGCAAAACATCACGGTGCGCAGATACCTCATCGACAATAGCAGACACATCCAATGTTGACAACAGTGGTGGAGCTTACGACGGAGACTTGTTAACAGCGCCGTCGTCGTCTATATCCATATCAGTTATCGACATGGCATTTCTCCGAGTACTGGAACTGGACCGCAGATGGCGCCTAATAATAGGCGATTTTGGCAGGAGCTCCGGAAATTTTGCAGCTCGAAAAGTGAGGTTAGCAAAAGCCATCCAGCAAAGAACCTCTGTTGCAGAAAAGCAATGCCCCGCACCATGTGAATTAATATATCACTGGAACCGGGCAAAAAATCGCAAGCCCAAGCTGCAAAAATAAGAGCCCGAAGGCACAGCAGAGCAGAAATAGCGGTTCACCAAAACAGAGTGGAATAGCAAGCGTGCGATGTACTCACCAAAGAGAGAGAGAGAGAGAGAGTGAGTGCGTAAGTGCGCGCGGCGCACTAGTAAAAAAGAGAGAGATAGAGAGCACGAGCTCGCCTCTGCACTTGTGAGTGTCGAGGAATTAAATATTTGGCGCGCGTGACAATTCATTGCGAGGGCGCGCAACCGCTAATCTTTTATCCAACTGCTTGATTTTTTGTTCCTTTCATTCCCGATTTAGTTATTTTCTTTTAATAAATGTTTGTGATTTCCGTAAATAAATAACGAGTATTTATTTACGGGGGAATTCCAATCCTGGTTCCATTAAAGTCACCGTTCCAAGTCGCCGATTACCGCCGCCTCCGCGGGTGTCGAGCAGCCTCTCTGCTCGACACATACACTGAACTGGTCGGGAAGACCCTCGGTTTGATTCCCAGGTGGATCACATCCACCTGTTGTATACGGGGCCACCGGCATCGAGCGCTGTGGCCATACCACGTGCGGCTAACGTCCGCCGGCCACAGTAGCAACTTCGAGGGAGTCTCGCGCACCAGCGCGCGAGTTAGTGGCCTACCATCATCCCCGTTACACTATTTACCATAGGATATCATAGTATAATAAGCTGTATTAACAAACAATAACTAAAGGTTTTAAATGCATTCATATATTTTTAAAATCAAACTCGCACTATTCACTACAGAAAATGATATAATAAGAGGCTGCATTAATAAACAATATTCAAATAAATCTTCCCAGAGATGCTTTAGAAAAATTGTATGCCCCGAGGATCGAGATTTGAGGCTTTTTTATTAAATATATATTGGATATTCTAGCTACGATCCTTTAATACTATCCTTGGAAAAATTTAAACTAACATGTTTTGATAAAAATAAAAATAATACTCAAAGTTATATACGAAAATTGAAAATAAAGCAATATTTGCTTTAAACTGATAAGTAACAGAGCAAAATATAAAATTATTAAGAAGAAGTCGGATAGCTCTGTCCTTGTGTTACAAATTTTTTTATTATTCTTATGGAACTAATTGAATTTATATAAAAGTGAAAGTTCTCCTTTAAATTTCAGAATAAGTAAACGATTTTATTCTAAAAAAATTAAAAGTTAAAAATAGATTTTTTTCAATATTTTAGAATAGAATAATTTGCTTGTTCTGGTATCAAACAGGAAAAATAATTACTTGTGCATAAAAATAATTAGTTCTTTAATTATAACGAAAAGATGAAAATAACAAAAAGAGAGATATTCGGTCTGCTCTTAACATGATTGAATTTTTTTTGACAATATTTAGATTTTAAAAATTTAACGGAAGAAACATACACAAACATGTAAAATAATCATAATAATAATAAATGCTACTATTTTGTATT
>JAPYZA010006460.1:0-11069 GCA_030522685.1 Eupelmus azureus
AGAGAGAGAGAGGTGGGAAGAGGAACAATTGAATGGTTTATTTATGGCGTAGGCTAATTCGACCCGGTGACTGGGCTACGGCTATTTCCAAAGCGCTCTCTGTTTGTGTACCTGTCGTTACAGAGTTGCGTCTTGGACTTTTGGTGCACTTCTTGCGGGATAACGGTTCTGTTGTGCTCGGTGGTGATGGATTTTGCGAAGATTTGGGATTGGACGAATGGAAAGTGTAGTTTTTGGGTTGGGTGATTTTTCGTAGGAATTGGGTGTTCATGTGTATTTCTTTTATTTTAGGTATTGGTAGGTTTGTGCCTTACTTTCTTTGTGAAATGCTCTAATTTTGTAAAAAGAAATGTAAAACTAAAAAATTAAAAGAGTTGGAAAGTGCTTGTTTTGTATGAATGTGACATAAGTTAATGAAGCAACGTTAAAAGGAACACCTGTAACATGCTATTATATTTAATAAATTAACGTCGATTGTAAATTTAAAATGATCATTATTATTAATCGGCTTTCTTCAGTTCTTTATCCATATCATAGATACTACGAAAGAAAAAAATGCCATGAAAATACCTAATCACTTGTATATTATTTATTAATTTAATAAAGATTAAATATGTACATTTAATCTTTTGTCTAATATTTAAAAAAATTTTGCTATTATATTTATTAATTTTTTTAAAAATTTTTTAACAAAAATAAACGGAGGTTGTTCCAATTAATAAGTGTTATTTTAATTACCAGTGCTTATAACAATGTTTAGTTTTTAGGAAAGACACTGATGAAATTACTGTCCCAACTCGCTGCTGTCTAGAATGACACGCTCGTTTCATGCGTCAAATTGGGTGCTCGCTTCAAATAGTATTAGTTTCAATATTCGAAAACTAAATTAACGCTAAAAACGAATAAATCCCTTCCGCTTGCTCTAAACGAACCAAAAATGCACTGTAATAAAAAACGGCCTGTTTCACAGAACAAATATCAACGTTACCCTAATAAAACTTTAACCACTGTAATCCTTGAAATTACACATAAAAAACCATTATGCCGCAACCTACCAAAATTAAACTCATCCCTCACACAAAACCAACAACCCACATCACCGGTACAAAACTCCACCCTAAAACATTTCAAAAAAACACGTAACCAACCATCCCCACCCATCTCTCACATAACAACATCAACAGCCACTTTCCTCATCCATATCCCTCTACAAAATATCACCCACCACGATACCCCCCCCCCTCACACACACAAGCGTCATTCAAAACAAATAATACGAGAATTGATTTCGGAACCGAGCCGAGCGAGCGACAGATAGGAGCAAGCCGGTGCCGACAGGAGAAAGAAGAGGGAACACGGACGGCCGATCGTTTGGCAGCTAGCCCATCACAGGCCCGCTTGCGCGCGCCCTTCGCTTTCCAGCTTTCTTTTCAACGCGCGTAGCCCGCTTTTATTCCTCCCCCCCCCCTTCCTATATACCTTCCAGCGGCGACGTGTATACCTTGGCTCATTGCTGGGCCCCCGGGGGCTATAAATAAGTAGGCGCGCGCGCGTGTGGCTTCTTATTTCGCTTCTCTCTCTGCTCCTTGCGCGGCGCGTATGTATGCGAGGAATTCCGGAACTGCGGCAGGCGAGTTCGATTTGGATGCTTTCTTTTGTTGAGAGAAAGGGGGGCTTTTGAGGGGGAAGAGATGGGAGAGTCACGGTTTTGAGGCGGGGTGGTGAAAAATTTTCGCGAGGAATAAATTAGAGGCGGGTTTTGCTTAGCTTCTGGATTTTTGGCGTTGCTCGCTTTTTGATGTGGTGGAGTCGGGTTCGAGGAGTGCTTGGGGTTTAGGGATCGCAGTGACTTTCAAGATCGTTTCGATGAAAGGGGAAATATATCTGTCGATGCAGATGTGTGGAGAGATATGACAGAGCTACTTTTTGGGGGGATTTTTTTGGAGAGGCAAAAAATGATCTTGGCGAAAAGAGTTGTCGTTTGAATTAGTGTACGAATAATTTTTGGGAAGTATGAATGGAAGTCTATTAAAATTAGGTTTTAGTATACAGATATTTAAATTACTTCGCATTAAAAATTGAAGGCATCCGGTTTTCTTTATTATTGTATGGAAATTTAAATGAATTGAAATAATTTTCAGTGTATTAAAATTATCTTACGACAATCAATTCACTTTTGCAAAACTCAAAGTTCCTAAGTAATAAATATGCCAAGGTTATAAATAGTTATATTTTTGGACTATAGGTGAAAAAATACAAGATAAAAAAAATACAAAGCTTCTTAAAACTTGCAGTCAGACAATCAAAACTCATAAATTACATGATAACAATAGAAGCTAATGCGGCTGTGCACAGGGAGCTTATCACGCTTTTAATATATCAAGGAATAACATAAATTTTATCTGTGACGAACCGTGTCATACAGAAAAATAAATGATTTCCAACAAAAGTAACGATTATTTTATTAGATTATCTTCAATAAGTAAAAAGTTTTAACTCGCATTAATTGCACTTTTATTAAAACTGAAAAATATTTTATAAAATCTTATATTAGAAAGTTAATAAAATTTTTTCCTTTGACTCCAGTCAAGAACCTAGCGAGTTTATAACACGAGAAATTTCGCCTTAAATTGCAAAGAAAAAGCTAAGTGCTTGCTTTAAAAAAATGTGATCTATATATGCAAAACTACAAAACATGCTTTTAATTAAACTCGTTTGCATTCTGAAAAAAACAAGAAACTTTTTCAGCTTGCGCTTTCAATTACTGCATTCATTACATCAAAATTGTAATTAAAAGCATAAAATTTAGATGCGATGAAATAAAAAAATGAAATATTAAAAAAATCTCGTTTGAAAAAAAATCACTTTTCCAAAAGTAAACCGCTCAAAAAAACTTCACGATAATTTCCTTCATAATCGCATGGAGTCAGTCGAAATCTGTAACAAGTGATAACAGAGATATACATAGAATATAGGTGGCAGAGCTTGATACGGAGTGAATAGCCTTTAGCGGGCTGTCGCGGCCGGCACTAAAGAATTTTTGGGATGGCCGAGACTCCACTCGACTATATAGTTGCGTTTTCAGGCTCTCGGGTTGACGACCCTCCTTAGAAAGGAATTTGAAATGACGTCTAGCGGGGAAACTTTTTAGGTTCTTTTCATTTCTTCTCGTCTCTTTTCCGCCCATCGCCCTTTGATTCAGCTCGTTGCTGAATGAGGAAAAAATGAAGAGCGCGCACGTGGCCAGGGGAACAAAAAAAGGAGGGCTATTGTAATCCGTTCGTTTTGATTTCGTCGAGAGATGCTAATATTGTTAGAGTGGAATTTTTGGATGGCGATGATTGTCACTGGAGTTTTCTTATTGAAGCGAAAGTTTGAGATGATACCCGCTGTGTATTGTGTCATCTTGCTTGGAATGAAACTTTAGCCGTCAATTGATAAATTGATCTTCTGGATGGCCCTGCGATTGGTAGTTTATTAAACTTTGTTGTTCTCTTTAATTAAATTCGACGTCAGTTTTGCTTCGTTAAATTTTACTTCTATTATTGAGGGTTTATTTTTGGTTCGGGACGAATTTGATATTTTTGTTATTCTATGCGGGCTAAATTAAAGTTGACTACAGGATCAAAATAAACGCGAAGTGAAAAAGATTAATCGACGAACAACTATCGAATTGTTTCATAGTATAATTAGTAACATTTTCAGATGTCAGATAATATTTGAACGTTTTTTCTAACAATTATGAATGTACTATTTCATTTAGAGAAGTAACACATGTTCCGTCATGCTTAAATATATTTTTTGGCAAGGCATCAATTTACATTTTCTACTGTATAAATAATAGCTCTCTTGTTAACTAATTCGGACAATGACAGGTTGTATTACACCCTCTTAATTGACTGTCACTTTCTTTAAAAATAATTTTCTTTTTTAAATAATTTCATTTTCATGACATTCGTCATTCTCAAGTAACACCAGAAATAATCTTGTTTCCATATTCCACGACAAAGAACATAATCTTTTCTTCAAAAACTACGTCTCAACCCTAATAAACATCCATTAACCACCTACCCCCTTCGATGACAACCATTCAATTCCACACGCACCAGCAGCTCTCTCACCCAAAGCCCGATAAAAATCCCGATCCCACATCCAAATTTCCGCGTAAGAAAAAAAACTCCGAAAACCCACCCAGACACGTCTATTCTCGTCTCCCAATTAAATAACGGCGCGTTAATTGCACTATAAATAATCCGGCGCATATTTGCTTTCTCAGCAAGCAATAACAACAGCACAGCGGCGTCAGACACGCGCAAAATTGGCAGCCGCCTGACGGCGCTTGTACTACTCTCGCTCTCAAGAAGCTCTACTCCCCAGCCGGCGAGTTTACGCGCATGTAAACATAGTTCACTCTCGCGCGCGCTGCGCTTACGTATAGGACCATAGCCGCGCTCTCATAATGCCAGTCTCCCCCGCGGAGAGCCAGCGCGACACACGCGGCCGATTTCTCTCTCAACGGGAAATATACTTTATGGCGAAAGGGAAGAAAACGGCCTACTGGGAAGAGTAGCCGCTGGTCTCTTAAAATAGCCCAGCGGGGATATTTAGGCCGCGGGGTGCGAGCGTGTAAGTAAGCGCGATGACGAATGTGTCATTGGCTCCGCGTGCGTCTCTCTCTCTCACGGGTCTATATAGCGCGTGTACTCTGGGTTTTTTTAGGGTACTAATTTGTTTCCACAGTGACTCGGGAAATTTGACGTTCGCTAATTATAAGCGGAGCCGCGGCGCTCGGGCTTTTTTTTATTTCTTTTATCGAGAAACCGGGGGGTTAGAGGCGCGCTAGGAAGTTTGAGGAAGCGGCTTTGGGTAATTCGATAGTTTTGGGAATCCGGCTGGGCGGGGAACAAAAAATCGTTGACGCGCCTGTATCAACTCGTTACCGTGGGGCCGTGTATTTTGAAAAAGGTTTTTTACTGGTTCGTGTTAAACGGCATCGCGTGGGATAAGATCAAAGCCGGCGATGTGGCCGTGACTGACTTATTAGAGATGAAATGTTTAGCGTTATTAACTGATTCGGCAGTTTCGTGTGCGTAATTTTGGCAGGATATTTTTTTTGAAGATTTCCTGGTGGTCTTGTATTAAAACAACTTTTACTAGATGTTCAATTTGTTTTGTTATATGAGAATTTATCAACGTTTGCATTACAATAAATAAGTTTAATTGTCTTCCGCTAAGGTAAACAAGTAATTGCAGATATCTTTTAAAAAGCGTAATATTAACAGTGCTCGGGGTAATTATTATTCTGGGTCAGAAGAAAAAACAGGTCACAGGGCTATCTCATTGGCTCGCGTGAGGAAAAAAAAGTATCTCGTAAAATTGCGAAACTTCACGAACACACAACAATACTCGTTTTACAATTAATCTAATATTCCTAATCAATTGTTTTCAAGTACGCCGCGACCTACGCATATATTTATAAATTGACCATACACACACCTCTAGAATCATCATAATCTCTTATAATTTACCAAACCACCCCACCTCCGGCCATCAATAATTCATGAACCGAAGATTATAAGCACCCTCAATAATCCATCATTTATTTTGCGACCCAAAAACCTAAAACACTGATCTATACCCAGCCCTCGTAATACGCAGCCCACCGCTGCACTATACACTCCCACATCCCTATACGCAGGCAACAAAAGAAGCGGCGATAATTTCCGAACAACCTCGTTTCTCTCCGCTCTCTGCCCCTCCCCCCAGGCATAAGAAAAAGCGGCGCAGAAAAGCAGGCGTGCTTGAACTTGGCAAGCCGCTGACCAGCTTAAATGGCCCATCGCGAGCGCGCGCCTCTAACGTATATAGTAATTTTGCTTTCCACGCCGTGCGGCTTTACACACGCTTCTCTTACGTGTGTATATACGTATAGTCGAGTGCGTGACTGCGGGCGTGTACGCGCGTTCGTTACACGGGGGAATTTCTTGAAAATAGCGCGCGAGCTTCTAGTTTCCTTGGAAATGGGTTAGCCGGCGTGGAGAGGATCGATTTTTCTCGAAATCACGCGCCGAGGCTGCTCCGGCTTCTTTGAGGAAGCGATAAATCATTACGTGATTCCGAGATCTGTGATTGGGGCCTGAGGGATCCGGCTGCGAGTTAACGGATTGAAAAATCGTTTTGATCGTGGGTATTGTGGTTTTAACGGGATCGGGACGGCTGCACTTTCTTTGTTCAGAAAGTCACAGACGCTGATAACGTTTACATCCATCAAGCGGTTACAAAAAAGCAGCCGAATTGTTCAAGCACAGCCTTAGGTATATACACACGCAGGGGGAAAAAAAGCGGTGCGACTTTCCATTCCGAGCGACGGTTAATGGACGTAGGAGCGAGCGCGCAAAGATATAAATTGTAGCAGTGACCGGCGAGCCGCGAGTGGCGTAGTTAAGGCGCGAAATGAGATTCCGACTTTTAACGACGAGACCACCGTAACTTTTATCGCCGAGCTCCTCATTGTCGCTCTCGTACGTTACCCTGCGCTCACTTTCTCCCTCTCTCTCGTCCCTGCCTTTTTTTTCACACTAGTTTTTATTGTATCCCATCACGGTTCGGCGTACCTTTTTCTTTACCGAGTTGACCCCTGTCCGTTCGAGTTATGTGTATGGATACGTAATGTTCTTTGAGGGAGGAAATTAAATGGGGGTGACCTGATGAATTATCGTTTTGTGCGTTAGTTTGGTGTGGATTTACTGGTGAGGGAGAGGGAAATAGATGGGCGCTGTGATTTTTGCTGAGGGTTGATTTGTTCGTTAAAATATTTCTAGGTTGGTTTGGGTATAGAGTATTAGGTTGATTATGGATGACGCGTTTAAATAATAGTTTAATTGAAGGTTAAGGTAAATTACAGATGATTAGCAACTAAAATGGGTTTTAATGCATGGTTTGATTGATCGATAAGCTTGCGAAATTTCACGGTACACTTTACGAGCTTTTTTAACAGTTTAGTAATTTAGGACTTTAGGACCGTTTTTAAAAATAGAAGCGATAAGTCCAAGTCGTTTAACAGGCAGAAAAAATGACGTTCATTAATCAAAAGGTGTCTCGTATTATCTGCCCTCAACGTAGACGAATGATTTTCTGGCTACTGTTATATTCAGCACTAAATAAATAAGTACAAATTACGGTTTACGGCTTGTACTTTAATAAAATACAAAAGGGTTTTTTTTTAATTTATATATGAATGACAGATCGTAGATAATTGCCTCAACAAAGTGACTCGGCATACGTGTACTTTGTATTCGCACGCACGCTAATTAACATTTTCTTATCATTTTCACATTACAAATAATTATTTTTATTAATTGCAATGAATTTACCCTCAACAAATAATTTCAATGATAATGCAGTACAATATTTTTTAATCATTACCGTAAAATAACATTCCTGCAAAAGAAGAACTCTCCCATAACTTTAAAGTTCCCTATCACCCAAAGATTAAAGCCCCGACAATCTCCATCCATCCCCCGAAGCACATCGCTCAAAAACCCAGCCAACTCAAAAAACAAACCAACCCCCAAAAAAACCCAAGTCTCCACGCTAATTCGCTTCGATCCTCGCCTCTCAGCCCCGCAGACAAAACCAGCCCACGCACATGATACGCGTGCCGCTCGCCTACGGCTGCGTGCGCGGCGTGTACAAACTATCCCAGTTTTCCAGAGCCACATCCCCGTGAGCAAATAAGAAAAACGCGCGCCGCTCAAGAGATGCCAGCTCGCGATAAGCCAGCCCACGCGCGATGAAAAATGAGCTACTCTCGTTATGCACTCCCCTACATATATACAGCCCCCGCGGCGATGGCTTGGGCTTGATAAGCGCACTGCCGCAGAGTGCATGATGATAATGACAAAAGGAGGCGCGCGCGCGAGTAGGCAGCCTTTTCGAGGCGCATTAGTATATAGTCTCTCCCCTGTGTATATATATATACATATACCTTCTTTTACAGCTAAATACTCAATGGTCACTATATTATTGTGCTTTGTTGCAGGAGCGGCGGCGCAGGTGGACGTCTGGCAGCCCCGCGGATGTCACTGCTGGGACGCCCGGTGAACTATCGGGCGACTCGTCGCGATGCCCGCTACCGGCGGCTCCAGGCCCGCGTCTACAATTTCCTCGAGCGGCCCCGCGGCGTTTACGCCGTCACCTACCACATGATCGTGTGAGTACATACATATGGCGTCTACAGCCTGATGACTGGACATGAGCTCGCTCTCTCTCTCTCTCTTTCTCCTATGAGAGAGCTGGATTAATTAATCCTGCCCCTCTATATACCTTTGTTATGCTCTCGGTGTGTTATACGCTGGTAGAGAGATATGTTGTTAAGGACAAAGTGACTTGTATAGTAAAGTGCCTGGGGGTACGGTGGCTGCAGGCTACTTTGATGCTTTTACCTGGGCGCTTTGTTTTTCTTTTGTGCAGTTTGTTGCTGGAGTGATGGGCGATCGCGGGGAGCAAGGTGGGATTAGAAGTAGCGAGGGGCCGATAGTTTTTCCAGGAGGTGTAAGAATAGATTGACGGTGTTAATTTAGGTTTTTAATTTATTTGAAAGTCTATTGCGTGCGCGGGTCGAGGAGGAAGCAAAGGGGCGGCTTGTCGCGCGCGTCGGGAAATATATTCATATTATTTTACGGTGAGAGCGACACGCGCGCTGTTCGATAATTAGTTTGAGCTCGATGAGAAATTCGAGTGTAAGTTTTTTGGGTAATTTTTGATGTAGTTAAATAATGATGATGGAATTCACTGAGTTATATAATGCGTGAAGCATTCGACAAGTTCAGTTTTATAGAGGCGCGTTATTTCTGCCTGTAAGCACAATAATTAGTGTGATAATCAAAATTAAGCGAATTGGAAACCAGATACTGAGCATATCGGTTATAATATTGCAGATAATATAATGGATCAATTTCGTAAGTGATCAATTTAATTTATAATTTTGAAACTGCAAAACTGCCAATCGGGCGTTTAATTGCGTTGTAAAAAAATTTGTTTCCAAATTGAACATGAAAACGGAATGAATGTTTACCGGGCTGAAACGCAGTTATACTGAATTTCAGCGAGGACTTTGATGGAACATTTAAATTACAAATTACTAATTTGAATTATTGAAAGTTCCACTGAAAAATGTTTGCTAACGTGACTTCCGCATTTTAAATTTTAATTAAACGCGGACAATCTACCGTTTAAAATCTAATAATTCTGTCAATTGCAATAACTAGTGATCAAATATAATAATTAACATTGATCATTTCAAGCATATTCACCGCTACGTTGCGTCGTTTTGCATTTTTAATTTAACTTTCTCTGTGATTATAAGAAAAAGTTCGTTTCCGTGCGAGGCTAACATTGTTAGAAAAAATAAGGGTAAATTTTATCAGAGAATTTTTTCTTTTTTTTTATGATAAAACTCTTCCGTTAAGTAAATTTTCTTTTAGGCGCGCTAGTAGATGCGTGGGAGATATTGCGCGCTAACTTTTTCTCCGTCTCGGGCGATGCTTTATCTAAAACTTGGAAGCTTTAGTTGCTGAAAACGCGATAGAAGAAGGCAGTAAGCTTGGCTGGCTGTAACTTTTCAAAACTTTCAAAGTAATAACTCGCACAAATAATATTAATTCAATTCTGATGTAATTCATTTTTGTAGAGCTCTTACAGATGTAAGTGTCCGATTTAGTATTCAGAATAGCATTAAAAAGCTGTGTGCTGACCCTAACATAAATGTACTTACATACAAATTAATATCGTTGGTTAATTAGAATATATGTTTTATCAGCAAATTATCTTCTAGAGGTAAATTTTGTGACAGCTTTACAGCTATATAATGGATGTTTCTGTCGAGGTACAATAAAGTTTTATTCGAAAGATAAAGAAGAGCAATAAATAAAAGCCTGATCCTATCTGGAATTTTTCAAGGATTTGTTCCTATAAAAATTCTGTTATGAAGGAAATAATCTTTGATCTATATAAATCCATTCTACATTTGAATTTTTTTTAGCTTAAAGGAAACGATTAGATTTAAAGTAACTAAAAGTGTCTCTATCACGAAAGTATGCATATTGTTGCATACTTTGTTAGTAATGCATAATAATTTTTACGTATTCTGATTTTAATAATAAGATTATGTTTACAGTAGAGATTTTAAGGCGACGTGAAACTCTCCTTATTATCGAAAATACGGAACTCATTTTTTGCATTTAATCTTCAATTTTCGGAAAATTTCTTCACGTCAATAAATTTTTCAGAAGATTTTTATCCTGCAAATTTTAATATAATAAATATGTTTGAAAAGCTTACATAAAATTGTATATTTACAAAGATTATTGCAAACAAATAATAATAATATAGATTCTCTAAAAATTCCGAGCTGATACGAATAATATGCAATGAAAAAACTCTATTCTAAAATAGATTGCATCAGAATCAAAACACGTAAAAAGCTTTGTGCCCTACTAACAAAAAAGTCCAACAAATTGAAGATAAAACTCAAAGACTACTCGCTCAACACTAAACCTTTCCTCAAACTTTCCTACCTCAGAAAAACCAAGCGCACCCCCACTCAACATAGACAACACACCACATATCCTTTAAGAAAAAAAAATCTTTCTCACGAAATTTAATAACCGCTCATCCTCTGCCCACCAAACCATAATTGTTCAAGCAAACATATAATTGCAGCCATCCGAAAAGCTTCTCCATATCCCGCTCATAACTTTGCGAGAACTTCATATATTTCGAGACGTCGCGCGTCTCCCCGGCGTATAGTGTACACACGCACGCAAGTGCGTTCACCCCCACTGTATCAGGACATCGCTCCGATCCTCAGAAAGCTCTTACGAGCCTCTTCACCTCCTGATTTCCCGTTACCGGCTGCAGCGGAATAACACGCGCGACTTAAGGAGAAACTTCGCTTCGCTCGGGGGAGGTTTTCCGACGGATAGAAAGAGCGCAGGGGAGTGTTTAAAGACACTTTACTCCGAGAGGATGGGAGAGGGCGAGATGTGTAATGTTTGAAATTAATAAGA
>JAPYZA010006461.1:0-11067 GCA_030522685.1 Eupelmus azureus
TTTTTACATTAGATTTGAGGGAATATAAAACAGAACTCGTGTCTACTTTATAGTATAGAAACTACAGTGACGTATAATACGTTATTAGAACGTCACACTATAATCGAGCTGAACGAGCTTTACTATTTTCATGTGTTATTATGTTCTGTGCGTATACTTATTCGATTCTATTTTTTGTTCAAAGATTTAAAATGTTATTATATACTATCTTTAAAATTAATAATTAAAAAAAAAGACTTAACCTACGTTTTTATTATGTTCGGCGATTTCAAAAGTAAAAGGTATCCTTTAAGTTTATCTTCGAAAATTCGTTTTTTTATATCTCAAAAACAAATTGAAATTTTTTAATACAAAACAAAAGTCAATTTATTTCTTTTGAAAAGACGTTTGTGTGGAAATTAGTTTTACTTTAAGAAATTTCATTCCTTATCTTTTTATAAAGATAAATATGACATTTTTTTCTTTTCTTTTATCTAAAAATTTTTAAATTTTAAATATTATTAAATGAAAGTGTGACGTCAAAGCCACGAAAATTCTAACGTAAATTACTCTAAAAGAATTGAGGGCAATGCTTTTCGAATTTTCAAAATTTACTTAAACAAAATAAGCATACTTGCAAAAACGGTTATACTTAAAAGAAATCGTAATAGTAGTTTTCGTAACAAGGGCGTAAAGTTTCACAGCCCCGTGTGATTGCCGTATCTACCACTATACGAAATTTAAAGTCGTATTAACAACGCATAAAAAGATGGCATTTGAATGAAATTTTTTCATAATAATAAGAATTTTAGATTCATGAAACCAAATAAAAAATATCGTTTAATGCTGCGTTCTTAAACGATTCAACATATTGTCTTGAAATTTTGCACAGTCATATAGAATGTATCCTTACGAACGACAACTATGTCCTGAATTTTCTTATATCACAATATATTTTTTTTTAATAGTCAAAAAAACTGTATAATTTGCATAGTCGGTAATAATAGGAGTTTCGAACCCCCTTAACAGCACTTAAAGAAACTTAGATTTTTCTTACTATTATCTTCAATATGTTTAGTTATATCTTTTAGTTACATCAAGAAATAGATTCTCGCCATTATTGCGCGTGTCGCATAATACCCCCGCGTGTTGGGGTTCGAAATAATGAAATCAGTTGCAATGAAAATGTTGCCATCGAGGATCTTACTCATTTCCTTAATGTTAATGAGATTCAAATAAGTAGATGTAATAAACCTTTAAGTAATATAAATACACACTGCATGTTTCATATATTAAAAGTTATTTAGAAATAATAGAAGCATAAAGAAAATTCACTTTCATTTTTTAATGTGATCCCAATAATATTGATTGATCTATCATCAATTTCATATTAGATTTCAGATGCCATTATATCTAAGTAAATAAGCTTAAAAAAGTAAGTGAATACTTATAAGCTTTTGTGGAATCTCAAATTTTATTTCAATATAAACAAAATAATTTAAAATGTGATTATCTTTTATATAGATCTAATGTTTGAAGAATGGGAAAATACGGTCTTCAACAAATGTAGCAGACTGTTTTTTCTCATCTTTCAAAATAAATAGAATATAACTATAGAATATTTATTTGCATAAAATTAATGTTTAATATGACGGAATAATAAAAATATTCCGGTTCTTAATCAACGAAACAGATAAAAATACCTTTATATTGATACAGCTTAAAACACTTAACCGATAAGAACTAATGCGATGAATACAATGATTATATATAAATCGTTATTACATATATAAATTTATATATTTAATACGAAAAAATTTTCCAATATTTCTATCCTTTATTATTTACTCCATTATTCCCGATTTGTTCCTGTTTCAGTTTTTATCGGATCCTTCCCACTGGATTTTGCATCCGATAGAATCCCATCAGGATTGCAGCAGATGTTTGAAGCAAAATTGCAGTAATAAAGCACGTGCATTAATTAGAATTTCGGCCTTATTACTTGATACGTGTGCAGCAGGTTTATTCTATGGCTTCATAGCGAAATCGTAGCAAATACATTTGTAAGTGTGGCCATTTTTCAAGCACTTGTGCACCCAGCAGAAATACATCTAAATTGCATCAGAAAATTACATATAGATACTTGCAGCATAAAGTTGTGTCAGAATTGCAGACTACAATATGTGCCATTATTTTATGCACTCGTTCATCCAACATAATAACATCAAAATTCCGTCATAATATTATAGCAAGTATACGCATGAAAATTGTGTTAGAATTGCGTTCTATCGGCCATCATTTTGAGTCCCAATTGAACTCATTTAAAGTGACTAACGCCGAACGAAAACATATTAATCGAGACTCTTACTCGTACATTCGCCAAAATTTCGTTATAATTACGTAATCACATATGACCCTTCAAACGCTAAAGGAATAAGTCGCGGGGATAAGAAAATCTACTATGTATTAGCACATCTGTATGAGCAGAGAATGACAAGGAATAGCCGTCTACTTAGTTCTTTCTTATTTCTTACTTGTATGTATTTGTGTACTTTGTATACTATCTGTACTATATATGTATTTTCTTATTCCCGTGATTCATTCTTTTAGCATGAGAAGAACCCATTATAATTGCAGCTTGTTCTTCCACATTTATGTACCAGATTTCTGTTGCTATTCTGCTGCATGCAGAATGTACTTCTCCCGCCCTGTGATTGCAATTATAATGCATGCCAGAGTGCATCATATGTTATGCATTACCAATTTGCAAGTAAACATCGCCATTCTGCTACAACTCTGTTGCATTCGAAAGAGCACTATTATCATTGTTAGTTTGCGCTTTCTAAACGCAATTCTGTTGCAATTGTATCTTTCGAGCATAAAACGCGAGACCCACTTGCATTCTGTATAACGCACCATCATAGTCTATTGCAATCGCGAGTGCATCAAATTTTGTTACCAGGATTGTTTGAAAACAAGTTAGAAATCAGTTAATTGGTTGAATGACGACAATCCAGCTATAACCCGTTCAAATAACGTACACAGTTCAAAATGCATATGGGCAAAAATTCCATCTGAATATTCATCAAAAAATCCTCCTGGACATCAATAAAAAAATCTACTTGAATATACCCACTAAAAAAACCATGCGGATATCCATCAAAAATCCATTTAGATATCTTGAAAAGGCGTCAGGAGATCCTCTAAAATCCATCTAAATATCCACCAAAAAATTCATCTGAATATCCAACAAAAAATCCTCTTGGACAGCCATAACTAGACCCACCACGAAATCTACTATAAAATCCATGTGGGTATCTAGATGGATATCCATTTGCATCTTTTCAAGAGGGCAGCACCGCAGCAAAAAAGGCGCGCTTCTGCTCTAGCGACGAAGCTTTACGCGCACTGCAAATTATCTATTAATAGTCGCAAGGACAGATAAGTCGGCTCTAGTTCTCTGCTATGTTCTTCTCTTATTCACAAGCGAGATGAGGCATATACAGCTCGCGAAATTCGCGCACTAATCGAGTAGCGCCGCTCCGTCAGATTAAGCGAGCAGCGCTCGCGAATTTTATCAATACCACAGCTGTTCTCCAAAGCCAGCTCGTGTCCAGTTCTTATGTGCTGGCCGTCCCGCGAGCTGCACCAGAGGCTACGCGCTCAGTATTAACGCGTGCGCACGTGCGATTTGAATTTTGCCGGTGTCTTGATGTGACAAGAGCGCTAGGTAGCTGCTGCGCATGTTTTCTGGTACCTACGGTATTGAGTCCGAATTTTTATCGGACCTTGGTGTTTTAGTGATTGTTAATTTTGAGATTTCGCTACTTATTCAGGACCATTGGATTCATTAAGCAATTCAGTTTTTTCTACCAACGAAACTCAATCTTTGATGAATAAATTGTTTCTAAACCATAAATGTAAGTGTCTGAAAAAATATTTTTTTAAATTTTATTTGATACCAGACTTTTTTGTAGGTATTGTTTCTTTTAGTATTCTTTTGCAAATCGATGAAAAAACTGTGTATTTCGGTTACTACATTATTAGCTTCTATTATTATATTATTTTTTATTTCTTTATATTTCTTATAATATTTATGTTTGTGCGCGATAATAAATGAAATACGTTTTACAATTAAATTTGTTGGTTCCTAAAAATCAGTTAAAATATATTCACCAAACAATCTCTATTCTATAGGAAAGATGAAATAAAAGGATTTTAAAGAATAAAAAGTAAAAATTTGTTCATCATGGACTATATTTATGGACTTATACAAATTTTGGCGCTCTTCTTGTCAACCTTATGGTTCTTTACATGGCTGTGCGAGCGCCGCAGTGGACCAGGTATGAAAATAATTAATCTTATCACTATCAATTGAATGTGTCAAAAATGTCAATAACTGATTACAACATAAAGACTTTTGATATCTGTAGATTGATTGCGAAGATACGATTGATGAGTGCGAAATATGCATTATATTTTAGAAATTGATGATAAGGATATTTTGTTTAAAGATTTACATAGATTACTTCGGAATTTATCAGCCTTAATTTATTTTCAAATATAATTACTGTTAATTGGCCATTTATATGATCGAGCTTTTATATGATCCTTTTGTTTTAGTCGATATTTATAAAGTGATAGGGATAATCTAAAAAATAAAAGTATAGGAATAGCAAGAGGTCAGTATACTAAAAAACTTTGTAAAATCTATGATACAGAAAGTTAAATACAATAAAAGTTGTTTTTTATATTTTATTTTTAATATATTATTTTTTATTTGTTTAATTTCATGATCAATCTGTATTTATTTAGTTGTTAAAACAATGTTTCAATTATCTTTAGTGACTATAAACATTACAAATTTCTCAAACTAAATAAATGTAGTCCATTATGCAACAAGGAAATAAAATCGATTTTATTTCTTTTTTGCATATAGTATTTTAATTATGACAACTTTAATTTTTTTAAATATATTAAAAATTAAACTAAAACATCTATTCTCTTAACAAATCACGTAATATATCGCGTGACCTTGTGAAACAAAAAATCATATTTTCAAATTTCAAATTTACTAAAACATAAATTGAGATAAATATAAAGTAAAAAAAAACATGACTGTAATTTCATAAATGCCCAAAGAGCATCAATGTTTTGATCAATTTAGAACATTATGTTGTATGTTTTATTTGACATTTACTATTCAATTTGATAAACCGAAAGTGATTGCGATGTAAGTATGTTTAGCGTCGTATTGTGAACGTTAGATTTCGAAAAATCAAATTCTACCAGTGTATCCTAGAGCATGCGACGAGAACCATCATGCTCTCCTTTTCTCTCCTCGCCAAGTAACTGTAAATTGTATTTAGCCCTTACTGCTCAATAAAGTTGTGTACATATTATCCTTTCTTGTATTCCAATAAATCAACCAGTTTTCATCACATTATTTTTTGTCTTATAATGACAGGTAATTTGTTACGTGATTATTTTTGCTAGTGACATAGCACTATTAACTCTTCATTATGTTCCGTCTAACGTGCTGACCTGCACTGTAAATCTTATTGTTTCGGTTCGCCATCAAATCGCAATTTTGTTTAGTTTAGATTGTCTATGACAAAAGAAAAATGACGCAGCGTAACATTTATTATTACATTTTCGATTTGTTACTGCTTTATTATTCTCATTTAATTAGACAACCAAAATAATTTTCTATATTATAATATTTTCCGGTTTTATTCATTATAAATTATAGTACACTAGTAATTATAGTTTTAAATGGCAAGGTCAGATTGTTTAGTCACAAAACAATACTTTTACACTAAATAGTAACTATACCTATAGTATAAGATATGAATTATATGAAAATTGAAAATTAAGTACGCATTCGCAAAAACAAAATCAACAAAGACCTTATACATATTTAGCTTGTAATTGTATTTTTTGTAGCCTTTACTTTATTAGTATTAGCCAGTGAGATCAATTTTGAAATTAGAATAATCTAAAAATTACAATTCATAAAACCTGGTTTTAAATAATAAGAATTTATAGAAAATTCAATATCATTTTTATTATTCAAGTAGAAAGTTTACACACACGATTGTCAAGCAATTATGAAGTTAGCATTGAAAAAATAGATTAACGCGATGAAAAACATCACTATACATACTAGATTACACAACTAATAACAGACTCGAAATAATCCGTCAAAATTCAGTGTAAAGGCATTAGGCGCCGACATTGCTTATTTGTCGGTCAAGTTTGAGAATATTAGTTGCGCGAACGAAGGATAGCGAATATATGAGTAATTCGATGCCAATCGAGCTTGTCTGATGTACGATTTTATTACGCAATAAAGGCCGGCTGTTTAAGCTAAAGCGGCAACTGGCAGCTCGCTGGATTTCCGGAAGAAAGAGGACTCCAGATGACGGCTCGGCAGCCGCAATGGAGCGACTTATCGACGGAGTTCAACGGAAGCAATGCGTAAGCTTAGACCATTCATTTCAAAAATATTTGCTCACTCTGTCTATATCAACTTTTTTTATTTATTTATCTACTGCATAAAAATACCTGAAAGTAGATTTAAACTTTGAAGAATTAATTGTATCTTTTTAATCGACCTTTATC
The DNA here is from genome assembly GCA_030522685.1 of Eupelmus azureus. Taxonomy (NCBI): domain Eukaryota; kingdom Metazoa; phylum Arthropoda; class Insecta; order Hymenoptera; family Eupelmidae; genus Eupelmus; species Eupelmus azureus. Next base: position 6,604 of record JAPYZA010006461.1, read on the forward strand.
AAGTACGATAGGTCGCTGACTTGTACTGCAATCTTTTATTTTCACCTTAATGTTCGTACAAAAATAACTTTATATTTCTATATTATTTCATGCAAAAAACATTATTTTCTTTCCTTGTAGAACTGTAGCTTTATATATTATTTTCTTGAAGAATTTCTTTATCATATATACTTATATTTTTGATTTTTATCGATCACGTCTTAACTGATCAATCAATTTTACTAACAAACTAATCATTTGGACGACTTAGTCCTTCTTGCTTGAAAAATTTGCAATACCAAAATATTGTTTATAATTAATATATTTTTTTTAAAAAACACTTTGAACTTTATAATAATTTAAATTAATATTACCATCGCGTTAAATAAAAAAAACAGGACTCAAACATAGTGAGCTACTTCGGAGCAGACTTAAAGAATAATTTCATCTACATAAAAATAAACCATCGAAAAGGCGAACAGGCAGAATTAACACTGTTCTCAAGCTTCTCTAATGGTCGGAGCTACGAATTACCTGGTGAGTCTTATCAAATAGAACATAGCTCTTATAAATATATATAAGCTATAAGAAAATTCATTTTTTTCTCACACTCTCAACCGAATAAAATATTAATCTAAACAACAGATCATCCGAATTGCGTGATAAGCGACTTCGGAACGTCCAGCTGGTCCGGAGCGGGCTTAAAAATCAGCATTTTGGAATCGCGCAGAAGAACGCGCATACTGTTCAATGGACTTCTTAGAAAAGGCACTCGTTCAGACATTAATCGCGAGGATGACGATGCCGATATCGAGCACGTGCGCTTTAACTGTATGTAAGTTTCTTCCTCCTATTTCCTCGCTCTATCACTTTTCTCTTAAATACAGCTTTAAAATAATAGGATGAGAAAATGATAATAAAATTACAGATTTATATCGAGTTCACGACCCTATCCGCAGGAAGAATTCTGGAGCTCGGACCTGCAAGCTGAGATGCTTGCTCGAAATTCTTGGAAAAAATCAAAATCGCATCAGCTGATGTAATATAATTCTTTTCATTAATCACACAAATAGTTCTTTAGTAAAACTTGGAATTAAAAAAATAAAATAAAATTCTTAACAGACGCGACCTGGATATAGATGGCATTGATCAATATGGATCTATTATAGGACAAGTAACGTTCGAAGATTCCTCAAGCGTGGAACTTTATTTGCGCGGATTACGGCAATGTCAGTGGGGAAAATGTTCTGCTTCTTATTTCGAAAGGAACATTCGCATTACAGGGATGGACTCGATTGGGACTATTTTCTATATAAATTTAGGTGACGTAAAAGCCGGCATGAAAAAGTAAGAGTTTGAACAATAAAATATTATCGAATTTTATTTTAGTATAAAAATACTTATTTTATCTTTTTACAACTTTTAGTATGCACCTGGGTCATGTGAGATACCCATCGGAAATTTTAAGTCCAATCAACTCCTTGAATTTTGATGCGAAGCATTTTATGGACCGTTTTGAAAGTGGTTTCGATGAATACGAATTTGAATTCATAGGTTGTCTTTATTTTATATATACATGAATCATTTTTTTTGCAACTTTTTAAAATGAATAATTTTTTTTAAATTCTCATGATTCTTAGCTGGGAGCAGAAAATACGAAGCTATAATGAAATTACGCAGAAAAAGTGGGAGAGTCCTTTTCGGTGGTTATCCTTGGAACAGTCAATATGCTTACTACAACTTTGAGTTGATTATAAATGATACTCCAGGTACGTAGTTTCTGTCAATCATTTTTTCATCAAAAGTTAAGTTGAATTTTTTTGCGAGAAACGTGATTTTAGGCTTTGGAATGATCGAGCTGTGGCAACCGTACTCAGGTCCCTGTCCCGTAAAACTATCTCCAGCAAAGAGATTCATTAAAGCAAGGGAATGCAAGAGAGAAACTTTGCAAGCTTATACTCTGTCGTTTCAGGATAAAAGATGCCAGAATGAAAGCTTCGTCGGGGGCAAGGCCGCATCGCTTGCTGAGCTTTCTTCTATTTCGACAACACAAGTACTTGCTAATAATTATCTATGATTTTTATACACAGTTCATTCTCCGTTGTGCGGGGTAGAGAGGAGTATATTTATATAGGAGTAAAATTGTTCATAATTATCTCCTGATTATATTGCGGTTTTCATAATAGACATGTAAATTCATTCTTTATATAAAAGTACGTTTATAGCCAATTTCTATTATCAAGCTAATAATGTCTAAAAAATACAACTCTAATTTTTGCATCGTACTTTTTAGTATCGTAAACATTGCCATCTGAAATTAGGTTGAAAAACAAAGATTTAGTCTTGTTTTTAAAAATAAATTTGACAATTAATATATTAATAACAATAATATATTTATTTCCATATTATTGTAGTTTATCGTACCCAAAGGTTTCTGCATTACAAGTCATGCCCTAGAATCCCACATAAAGTATCACTCGAACTTGGAGGAAGCCATCGACGAGTTCGTAAAAGTGTGCAGTGAAGAAAAAGTTGGCTCTATGAAAGAGCACAGCGAAAAGTGAGTGTACTTGCAGTAATTGAGCCTTCAAACCCATAATACGAGAGCTGAAATATGCAATTACCTGTTTCAGAGTGATAAAATTACTGGAAAACACTCCAGTTCTTCACACTGTGCAAAACGAAATTCTGAAAGCCCTAAAACAATTAGAGACCGGCGAGGCTGGTAAAACTACATATGCCATTCGCTCCAGCGCAGTGGGAGAAGACAGCGAGGAAACTTCGGCAGCCGGACAGAATTCGAGTTTTCTGGGCGTTAAAGATGCCAATGAACTGTTGAAATGCGTGGCCCGCTGCTGGGCTAGTCTCTACACTCACCAAAGCGTTGAATACAGGTAATGTTAAGTATTAACTTATGCTTTGAAACTAAGAAATTCAAGTGCTATTTTGGCAGGCGTCAGCACGGGATGCCGGTAAAGGCGTTGATGGGCGTGTGCGTTCAGCGGATGGTTGACGCCGAGGCCGCCGGGGTGATGTTCACCAGACATCCGATAACTGGCAATCCCAAGGAAATCTTAATTACTTCGAATTATGGATTAGGAGAAGTATGTTTATGCGCAAATTGCTATTTTTACTTCGACGCGTTAGTCATGTTTTACCCTGGTTTTTCATATTATATTTATATATAAATCATATTGCATGATTGTTTATTATCGTTAGTATATTCTAAGTGCATTACAACGGTACGTTTTGATACTAATATTTTTTCGATACTTAGTGTGTAAAGCTCGATTCGCGCTCTCTCGAACAAAAAAGAATAAATTTTTACAACAAATATCTTTCTGATTTAATGTAGTTTTCATAATTTACGTATACCATACTGCGATATATTTTCTTATTCCACAAGAATTTCAATAATAAATAGCAGTTCTGTATGATTATCAATAGCAAAGACGATTTAACATTGCCACAGGCTGCATTGAAAAATCGTCCTAGTCTCTTAAAAACAAACTTAAACATTCCAAAAGTTAATAATACCTGAAATTTCGTTAACCACCCAACAGGCCGTGGTATCCGCACTCGTCGACCCCGACAGCCTAATAGTCGAGCGCAAACGCGACGGCTCGCTCAGCCTGAAATCATCGACGATCGGCAAAAAGTCCCAGAAGATCAGCGTGAATAACCAGCTCGAAGGAGGCGGCACCCACTGCTCCAATCTATCAGTCGAGGAGTCCTCGAAGCTCTCCATAAGCGACGAGGTTGCTCTAAAACTCGCCGCCGTCGGTTCAGCCCTGGACCAACTCTACGGTGCACCGCGCGACATCGAGTGGGCAGTGCAGTCAGAGGATCGGATCTACTTGCTCCAGAGTCGGCCGGTCACGGTGCTAGACGCCTGGACGGATTTCGAGCTGACGCATGAACTGGGTATGCGTTTACTCATAATTAAAGACCGCTAATCTAGATTATTCTTTATACATGTGCGAAATATATGAAATAAGAATTATATGGTCGACAGGTTCGGGTGTAGTTTTCGACGAGGACATACTAACGTTCGCCAACGTCGGTGAGGTACTGTCGATGGTCTTGACACCGCTGACCACAAGCAGCGTGATACAAGGCCTGAACATCGGTACAGAGCATACAATTTCGAAAAAGATCTCGCCGCAGACGCACGCGAGCCATGTGTTCGTCGTCAACATGAGGTGCTGCCTGAATTACACGAATGTAAGTGAATTGATTACAAAAAATTTTATGTTTCCGTTCGCGGACTTCGAGCCGGGAGGACGTATCTGTTTATCTCCCCTTCTATATACTGAGGAACACGGCTACCATCTACGCTATCGGGAGTGTCGGGTTCTCCCTTTCTTTCTCTGGGAGTTACACTAGCAGCTCTCCAGATTTATTTTTCCTGTCCAACCTCTTTTTTCAATCTTTCCTATATTGTTAGCTCCGCCGTCCTCTCTTTGTCCATTTCAAGAGGATTGC
>JAPYZA010006462.1:0-11066 GCA_030522685.1 Eupelmus azureus
CCATGTAGCCCGAACCCCAGCTTCAGACACAATAACATTATATCAATGCGCGAATCAGCCTTACCACCCGCCTCCTTTTTTTATTCGGCGAATCATTTTCCCTTATCAGGGTGCTCGTCCTCTAACGCCCCTATCTCGACGCGCATTACGCGAGATCGATCTCTCCAGCTCTCGCGGCTAGTATAATTAGCGGCGTATATCATGCGAGAGAGAGAGAGAGAGAGAGAGCTGCTGGCCGTGCCTGCCGCGCCGCCCCCACCGCTAATTGCCGTAATAACACTGGGGGCTCTCTCGCGTCGTCCGTCAAGATTCGCGACTGCACCTGCGCTATACCGATTAAAGTTAATCGACGATCCGTACTCCTGAGATGGCCTGACGTGTGGCTACGCACGTATAGGTGTCAAGAAGGAGGGTGCACGAGATGCTGTGGTGGAATTAGTGCGGTTTGAAGGTCTGAGGAGAAGAGGCTTTGTTGTAGGATGTATTGGTAATTGATGAGGTCTTGTTGTCTTGTGAATTTGATAATTCCTCTATTATATGGAAGGGGAGTAATAGCTTTCTTTGTTGAGCACTGTTTTATCATATTTTATTATTAATGGTAACGTTTCTTTGTAAGAAACTGATGAAATGATTGAATATGTAGCTGATAAAACTCAAAATCGAATAGTATATTTTATTATCATTTTATATATATGTTTTATGTATAGATTATCACAATATCTTTTTTGTAAAACCACGTTTTAACGCCAACATAATTCTTTATAACTATCGGGAACATGGTAAATTTTTCAAAGCAATAAACAACCACTAGACGATGACAAATTTTTTAAAAATTGAAATATAAATACACAAAGAATTTATTAATAGAAAATTGAAAATAAAAGTTTCAATACTTCTTAATAGTTTAAAAAATTGATCTATATAACATAGATAATAATTAAATAATATCAAATACAAATTGTGTAAGGAAAGGAAGAATTGAAATAGTATTACAAATTAATTTGAATTATCATGTGATTTTTTCAATTTTTCCATGCTTCCACACCATTCTTATTTGATACTATTACAACTAACTGTGTTAAAAAGACAAACTTATTATATGGTTAGGCTTAACCTTATTTTACAATCATCTTGCTATTAAGAATTGGCAAACTCATTTTTCTTATTTAATTTACTATCTTCTACTATTTCTGAATATTAAATTGTTGTTTTAATGGAAAGTAACCACGTAGCGTTGTATTTTTGGAACATAAGAATTAAATAAAAGAACAGTGGGTTGCCAAATTATCTGTGTAAAGGATGTGATTGTTAAACGGTTAATTTGCTTATAACATAATTTATCACTACTATTCTGTCTACAGATGTTTCTGCAAAAATACTATGATATATTGAATTATATTATATTAAATTATATTATATTACTATATTATATTGTATTTGATGCTTGATTTTATAAATTTCATTTATAAATGTTGGTATTATATCCGGACAAACAGCTATGTTTAGCATTGTTTGGTAGTATCAAATTAATTTGCTTGTTTAATGGTGTCGTAATTCTAGTGCATAAGCAAATTTCCCACCCACCATACACGGTTGTACGCAAGTCGTAAACTCGACAATATTGATGTTGTCAGGTTAGCCTTTTGGTTATAATCAATAAAGTTGACTAAAAACAATCCTTTGTTGACTAAAAGTAATCCTTTTCTTTCTGAGTGAGGAGGCTTTGTGATGATAGTATAAAAAAATGTCTAGAAACACACTCACACAGAAATATTTGTATATGTATGTATATGAAATACCATCAATGTAAATGAATTTTATAAAAAATGTTAGTTTTCATAACTAACATAAAAGAATTTTTATATTTTACTTTATTAAAATAATTTATTTAAATCTTGATCACTAAAATAATGAAATCAAATTTGCACAACTGTTTGTCAATTCGTCTGAATATAAAATGACAATCAGAGAGAAAAAAATGTTGAATTTTTTTAATCATTTTATCTTTGTTTGTTTCTAGTTTATTGAAATTATATTGATTCAAATTCAATAAGTTATTATAAGAATATCCGTAGACTACAAATATAATAAAAAAATAATACAGTTAAAATCTACATTAGTAACTTTATTCACGAAAAGTAAGTGATTTAAATTTTAAACAATTTATTTTTAATTTACATTGAATGAATTGTTTGATTTCGAATGTTAAATATTGGTGTATCATTTCTGACATTATTCATTTTATTTATGTTAAATACCACCCGGATATGAAATGAAAATCACACGAGAATTCACATAGTACAAAATTGTGAAATTTGTAATTGACGTAACATAAAGCCACGTTAAATATTTATTTACTAAAAAAAAAAAAAAAAAATTATCCATTACTTACATAATAATGGTAGAAATTGGAAGCTGAATTATGAACCCTTTTTCCAAGCTATCAACAGTATCACACGACAGTATCACAGATCACCTAAATAAATTTTAATTAAAAAATAAAATTATATGCTACCTTACTTTTCTCTATTCCAGGACTCTACACGGCCGAGAATCACATCGACACGCAGGAAGTCGTATTCCCGTACAAGGTGAGCCAGTCGGGCAAGCTGATCTCGCACAACGTGACCCACCATCACGAGCATGCCGAGGACGAACTTCACTACCGCCTGCCGCTGGACGGCCGCGAGGTACACCTGGAGCTGAAAGCCACTTCGGACTTCATAGCTCCGGGGATGCTGGTAGAGCGACACAAGCGGGATCTGCATCAGCGTGCCCCGGCGAAAAATCATTCGAGCAGGTGCCACTACCGGGGCGTCATCCGGGACCAGCCCGATTCCCGGGTCGTACTCTCGGCTTGCAATGGCCTGGTGAGTCCAGTGCTCTAATTCTAGCTCTCTTTTTTTCCACCGCTTGGCAGAGTCACTGGTCTAAACGCACGCGGGCGTTTGTGATTTGATTGATTAGTTAGATAATTGGTGCGGTTAGTACCGTCGGCGGGGTTGGTGGAAAAAAATGGAGCGGGTGGCGAGATTCTCCCCGAATACGGGGATTATTTCGTTCGCCGGCTTTTGAATATTCAGCGAGTGCGCGAGGGGTATAGTTTATTATTGTGAATTCGAACGTGTCATTCGTGTAGGGGCGGTATTTAAAATCGGGGGAAATTCACCGCTGTTACCTGTCGTTTTGATTGTACGATTTTCGATGACTTTTTTGGGCAAGATAATTAGTTATTTGGCGTTTGCGAAATTTGCATAGAAATTACGTATGTTTACGATATTTTTCGTAATTTCGGATTAATCGTTCAAATGAATTGCAATGGAAATCGATGGGTTTGCACTTTATGTTATTTTATGAGCATTAAAGAATCTCAGATTTCCACGGACCTTTACTTTTAAACATCATGATAGGAAATTTTTTCATTAATTATCTTTTAATTTCCTTTTTAGTGTCTGACATAATTATATTATCTCTTTGATGAATATTACGTTCGATAATTTAAGTTTAGATTAAGAAGTTTTCATGAGCAACGTAAATTGAGTAATGATGATAACTTAAAAAATTAATATATAATAAAAGAATAATCTGTAAAAAAGCTCTGACATATATATATAGTATTTGATTTGCTACATTATTTTCAAAAAAATAAAGCATCAATTTTTTCAAATATTTTTAATATAGTCTTATATGCATACTGTTAGTGCTATAATAAGTTTTTAGAGTAAGTCTCAAGTTTATGACTTAATTTTCTCAGCGCATACGAAAACTTTTTTATTAAAATTCAAGCTTTAATAAACCATCTGAAAAGATAAAATAATATTTTTCATATAAAAGTATATGCATACGTGATAAATAGAAATAATATATTTCAAGTAGATAAAGTCGGGATTGGTAAGGCGATTAAAAAAAATGCTTTTATTAGCAGAAATAGTTTTTATTAATTTTAAAACTTTTTTTCATTCAAAAATTCTATTTTATTCATATAAAAAAATTGGTGAATCGTTTGAAAAAGTATATAAACTTATTAGTAAAATAAATTTGTCTTCGTATCACTTCCTATCACTTTTACAAGCGAGTACAAATATGTAAAAATTCTGGCATGAGTCAACATTGAAATTATTAGAAATAATACATTTATATTCAATTTGATTAATTTTAATATCAATGAAATCAAATTTATAATAAACAAATAGTCCATATTGATTTTATAAAATTTTAGTAAAAGTAACAATGTCATGTTTTAGTTTATTTAAAATTAATTCGTCATATTTCTTTTATAAAATAAATAAATAGAATTTATTTTAAAAGATTATTAAGCGAACAAAATTTAATTTTACTCTGAATGAAGAATGGGATAGGAAGTATTCTCACGTCTGCCTATTTTTTTATTCAATTATTTTATTGGCGTATGTATTTATTTCATGTAGTTAAGCTAGACTTATTATTAATTCTAATTATTGATAATATGATCTATGTATTCCTGCGTTTCACGAATGAATTCAAAGGACCGATTTCGAACAATATGAATACAATAATTACTACCACAGAAAAATCATAAAATCTCTACAATTACGCTTCTATTTCAACAATCTCTCAACACAAGTTTTATATAAAAGCAGTCGTAATAAAGCTGCCATGATTGCTTGGTCTATGAGGTTGCCTCTTTTGTTGCATTTAATTTTCGGAAAACTCCTCGATTTCATGTTTTCATTTTAATGAAGAACAACTTGACGGTTTTAACAATGTCACATTTTTAAAAAATTGTAAATTCAATACGAAAATTAATTCTCGCATTCTTTACATCAATGACTTGACATGGTTTTAATCAGATAAAACAATAAAACAAAAATTAAGTCTGAATTAAAATTTTAAAATAAATAATCTTTATTAATAAATTTTACAGGAGTAAAAATCGAAAAACATAGTTCCAAATCAACCTATGCTTAATAAAAATATTCAAGTCACAAATATAACTGTGTATTCCAGTTAACTCTAATTTAATTAGTTTAACATCTAATATCCACGCAACAAAGGAAAGTGCACTTTTTTAACTGAAAACATTTTACGTCATTTTCATGGGTTCACCATTATACAAACAATCCAATCCTTGCATTTACCTTCGTACCTCGATCGTTTAAATACATCTCTTTCGCACTTTCTAACTGCAGCTCGCTATTACATGCCGGGACAGTCTAGCCTCGCAAAAAAGTCACGAGTTTGCGCGCGTGAGAAACAAGTTATATCCGCCCGCATATCCAAGCTGCTGCGACAATGTCGAAAAAGTATATCGCTCTAAGCATATACTATAATCTCCCGCGCCTTTCTTACGTGCTTGCAATAGTCGCAACGAATGTGCGCAGGTAGAGAAAAAAAACCAAGCAGTCGCTGCATGCATCGAGCGTAATTTGCTCTCTCTCTCCCCCTCTCTCATACACAGCTTCCAGATAATGATTTAATTTGCCACGACCTGGCAGATTTATGGCCGAGCCGCGCCTAGTCGTCTATATATTGCGTGCGGGCCGGGGTTGCGAGCGCACATTGCAATCTTCGAACTATCCAAGGAATTTTCGAAATTCAAAAGTTTGAAAAGTTTTTTTTTATATATTTTCTTTTCAGGTGGACTTAAATTTTTCGGATTCTTTTTTTTTTAATAAAGGGTTTAATTTTTTATCTTGACAAATTGAATTTTGATGAAAATTGTTAGCATTTGTGTGACGTTTTGTGGTAAACTTAAGGGACTGTTGGAGCTATACAGTACATGGATCATGATGTTTTTCCAGTTTAATAAAAAATAACGAAATTTATTCCACGCCAGATAGCAACAAATTGTGGTATCAGAGAATGAAGCGGTCACATGTATCCAGATTTTTGGTGCAATCATTATTTTTACAGCAAATCTGATGAATTCATTAGCTATTGTATGGTAATAACTGTAGTGCTCAGGTCATTAAATAATGATACGGATACAATTAATCCAAAAATAATGTATGTATAATGTGGCTCCGACAGCAACTTAACAAACTGTTCTTTATATCGCGTCTCATGTAATTTTTACATAAATTGGAATCAAAGATTTTTTTATTTTTATCAACAAAGGGAATGAATAAAAATGTACAAAATTAAATTCTGTTGGTTCATGTCAGGATAATTATAAAAATTTTATAGTCTAAAGAGAAGTGACTTTATATTTGGAAGCATATTATGTATTTTACGGCTTTAAAAATAATTTATGTAATATATGTTGGTATGTACGAGAAAATTGTGGTGAATATTTTGTGAAAAATTTTACTTGTATAATAATACAGTTCGCGTACATATGATAATTAGTTAATAATTTAACAACTCTTACGTGTTTTTGTGCATTTTTACCAATTTTTACAAATTACGTAAAAAAGATAAAACATTTAGTATTATAACACAGTAGAACAAGTCAATTATGGCGAGACACTCTTACACCTTCTTCCTGCTATTAACAATAATTAAAAGTATAGCATCGATTTTAACTTTTCTATTTAGCCTCTCTATCTCTCTCACTCTCTCATTCCAGCATTAAAAATCAACTCATCAATCCTGCCGCTCATCGAAAGCAATCCCCCTATGAAGCTCTACACCCATCGAAGAGATGAAGCGGCGGGCCTGGCAGTGGGCTCGATGCACGCAACTCGGTGCTCGGCGCTCGGCGCGGTAATTGCTCAATTTTCTAAGGGAGAACTGCAGCCGCGCCTATAACGGCCGGGCACAACATAATTGCATCGCGTTTCGCCGCTCCGCGCGCCAACTCTCGATAGCTCCGAGGGGCTTCCAGTTTCGCTCCCCAGGCTTTTTGGCCAAGCTGCGACGATCGATCGGCGAGCCCCGTGTGGGTTATTGTGTTACGCGGTCGACGCCGAGGGTTAACGTACTTCTCGCGATTTGTTTTCGTGCTATTGCGTTTCCTCTTTCCTTTTCGTAAGCTGTGAGTTTAGTGAAAGTATTGATTGAATATTTTCGTAGCAGAAGCGATTGATTGATTGTTATTTGGGGAAATGGAGAGTATTTAAAGTCGATGTTTATTCTCGCTTCATTTCATTAAAGTCTATAATTTTCTGTTTTCAAAGAGTTCACCAGAGAGCTTTTATGTTCAATTTGTCGTTATTGCATATAAAGCGTTGCAAATCTGGAATAGTAATCTTTACAAATAGAAATTTGTTTGTATCTTCTTTTTGTCGATTAAAATTGAAGATAGTATGTCTTACGCATAAACTTTTGTTGAAGTTGATGATCTCAGTTTCACTAAGATAATCATAAAAAAACTTAAGACTTATCCAGCTCAAAAGATACTTATCTTAGATATAAGTTTAATGCTTCATCTTAAAAAAATAATGAACTTTCTCTCATTAAAAAGTCTTTCTGTTCTAATCCCCTTACCACGACATTTATACTTTGATATAAAAACTTTTTTAATGTTACAATCACGACTCGCACTAAGAAGTGTTTTTGTTATATGATTCATCTTATAAATTTAAGTTCATCATATAAACATAAAAATCTAATTTCAGTATCTTGAAAGTCTACATTCTCCATTTAATGTTAATTAAAAAGCTTATGATAATGGGAGCTATCATTACACAGATATCCGACTCTGAACAATTTTCCTACCGTTTCGAGTATATAAGTATAAGCAGGCATATCCAGGCAGTCGATAGGCAGCTAAAGCCACATTCATAGATCTTCCATTCTGCAAAATACAACGGAAGCAAGGCTCGAAATTGCAAGGCAATAACTCACTCCTTCCTCATACGCATCTTCTATCCGCATCGAGCGGCCTGCTGTCAGCGCGCTTCGCACAGCTCATCGGCGATTCTCGGACGAGCAGATCTCATCCAGCCAGGCATAGTTCAGAGATTCTTGCTGTCGAACTCATTTAAATGGACGCATCAGGATGAGCTAGTGAAAGAGAGAGGGAGGGGGGGGGGTAGAAATGTTCGCTCGGTATTCATCCACCCTCTCTCTTGCATTCAGACCGGGGGGGCTGTATACGCATGTGACCTTATTCGAGCCCGAAGATCGCCGGATCCGATTGTTCTCGTTCATTGTTCGACTATCCCCACCTCTCTCTTACTCTCTCTAGTAGATACGGTCATCGAGCATGCGCGGTCTCGAGTGAATACGTTTTACGCTTGTAGATGCGTCGGTTTGTCAGGCAGAAATGGCCTAATAGAGTGCGTAGGTGTGCTAAGTTCCCATATGCCGCGCGCATCGATGTACATGTACAGAGCCCTTCTGGCTATGGTACCAGGGAGAATTAGCGAGGTAAAGAGAGAGTTAGAGGGACAGACAGAGAGAAATAGAGGAGAGAGAGAGGATGTAGTAGCGGTAAAGGTATATCATTGCTGCCGATGTCGACGAGCTAGTGGCAGGTGCGTCATCGGCGATGTTATTCAAACTGTTTCTCATCAGCGTATATTTGAGCGCGTATTCATGGGCGATCGTATTAGATGATGATGAAGCTGAATACGTTTTAGAGTTTGCTTATTATTTTGGCTCCCTTTGATAACGTATTATAACTTAATAAGGATTAGAGAATGTTATTATAATTTGTACGGTAGACCATGTAGATTTAGTAAAATAGGATGATTATATGGAGTCTAATACCCATTAGAGGAGCACAGTAAAGGGCAATAGAGAAAACTTTCACAAATACCTATAAAGAATATTTTCTAAAATTCTTTTATATTTTAAACGTCAGCTACTTTATCCCGAAGATTGTGAAATTTTACCCCATGAATACACAAGTTGTGAAAAAATCCATTGTTTATTTTGAGTTTCTGAAATGAACATGACAAATTTTTCATAAATTTTATCGCTATTTCGATACATTAATTCAAAATACCATTCATTCAAAACGTGTTAATTTATTCCAAATGTTAAAACTAATGAAAACCAATATGTCTAGAACTTCACCCCACTCGCCTTTGTATATAAATATATTGACGTGCTTACTAATATTTATGTGTACATAAACAACAATTATACAACAACGTCCTCATCGTGATGGACCCAGCACGATCATGCGGCATCCATGAATCATAATTCTTTTTTCACGCAAATCCCATACCTCATAGAGAAGACAATTGCGCAGCGCTTCAAACCGAGAAACGCAGTATAACCAACTCCGCGCCGTATTTCACAATGACGCGCGCAGTAAACATACAAGTGTACTCGTTAAAGCATTGAATCATTAACCATCGCGCCGAGCCTCCTCTCCAAGAGCCATTCCTTTTTGTCTCTTTCTCCACTCGCACAGCGCATCCCCTTATCAGTACGAGAAAATCTGATTCAATGCGATATTGGCTCGCCGAGTGTGGCCAATTATCCAATGTTTACAAGCCTCACTCGCGCGACAGTAATACAGTGCGGCGAGAGGGGAGAGGGAGAGAGAAGTCGGAAAAGCAGCGCAGTAGCCTCCCACGCGCGTCTAACGATGGCATAAATCAGCGGCATCGCACAGGAAGCATTTATCATCGTATCGATCGATCGGACACGTCTGTGTGTACACGAGCTCTCGAGATGCGCGCTCGCGTTATTATACATTATGCAGGAAGGGGGCCTATATAGTAGCTTAGCTGCTGCGTGTCCGACTTTTGAAAAATTGCGTTTGCACATTGTGACGTCGAGGATCTCTCTATTTATCTGGAGCGATGGAGAAATTGCCCGAGAGCGGGCTGATCGGGTGCGTAAGATGCCGAGCAGTAGAGCCTTGTTTAAGGTTCATTTCTGGTAATGGAGAAGATCATTATTTTTTTTTTAATTTGGGAAAAATTTGTAGTATTGATTGAATTTAGCGTTTATATGACTGTTTTAGGTATCTACATAATTGTATCTTACTTTAACTTTGCATATTATTTCTTATATATTAAAAACTTTTGCATGTGTTATCAAAAATATGCTGATGGAAATACAAAAATAATAAGTTTAGCGTATAAAATAAATATATTCAACTTTGCTTTACTAAAAGAATTTCATCTAGTATAAACATGAGAATTTTCATTTAGCTTTCACCGTTGGGACCATCTTTTCAAATGAAATTGCGTCAGTTAAATATGACATTAAAAATCATACTTCCAAAGTATGATACATTGTGTACTTTCATTCTATCATGAAAAATCACGTCTTTAAAAATCTAAAATTATATGGTATTAGATTATTTATCGCGCTTAGAAGCTTAAAACGTCAGATTATTTACAGCACGTATTGCAATAACACGGAAATTAACTTAACTACTTTTCATTTCCATGAAAATAAATAAGCATAATTTATGTACGTTTTAATGAAGTTATTTACTTGATTAAACTGTCAAAATAAGTAGTCACGGGATTATTTGAGAAAGTAGTCAAATGTAAAAAAACTTAAAAATTTATGTAAATGAATGGATACACTAAGATTTTTTACTTTTAACAATTTGTTATAAATTTAAAAGCATTTTTAGGCATTCATTTGGAAAAATTTATAAAAATATTAAATTTAAATAAAATGCTTATTCTTTGTATTTTAAATAACAAAAGTGTTTACGTATTTTTATGAGTGACCGCGATTATTCAAATAAACCATCAAAATACTTGCAAAAAATAGGATCTTTACAAAATTACTCATAACTGAAAAATGATTTCCATCTACAGTTCTAAAATTATCCTTTCATATAGCACGTTTACTCAACAGTACTGAAAACCATCTCGTTCAAGCGACAATGTTGGATAATTCCAATATTTCTCCTTTCAAAAGATCGAGTTTCGATGCGACTCGCTAACATTTAGTTTCCGGGTTCTTATCGAGCCGCAGCATCTTTGGCACTTGCTTATAAAGCGCGTATCGCCTTGGCCGACTTGTACAAGTCGCACTGCAAATTGCGGCGTTCATGACAAATCCGATTACCGCCATTGATACATAGCAATATGTACTAAGCGCTTGCACTTTATTTTTTCATCTTTCCAAATCCTCTAACTGACGCTTTTCCAGTTGCAAGATGTTATCTGTAGCTGTGTCTAATAGAACGTCGAGTCGTAAATTTAACAGCTGCAGGCTTTTTT
>JAPYZA010006464.1:0-11063 GCA_030522685.1 Eupelmus azureus
TATTTTATTATTTATTTAGAATTCCATAGATACAAATACTTGAAGCTTAATTTTAAATAATTGTTAGAGTGGTGCTCATGGTGTGCCGATTCTGGTAAGGATTATGGGGAAAAACCGTCGGCCTGTCATTTACACGTTGGGGCAAAATACTCATTTAGACGCTCGATTAGGAAATCCCTGATCCGATTGTCTGGTTCATAAGAATTTGGACTTTCGGCCTGTGTGTATAACGTCATAAAATAATGGCCGCACGCGTTCCGCCTAGGCCCGTTAATCCTCTCCGCCCCGATATACTTTGGCGCATGGGTCAGACACGGTAATAAAACTTATAGAAACGGGATCGCCCGCAGGTAAGTATTTTTGCCGAGTTTCGAATAAAATAGCGACGTGTAACTGCGCTTTGTTAATACAACTCTGTAAATTTTACTTGTGAAGGGCAAACTGCCCGTTTAATTGTTTAAATAAATAAATAAATAAATAAACTGATTTTATTTCTGATTCTATCCGCAACATCCATTTAAATCTGAGTAATAGTGTTATAGAACAAATTGAAACTTCCAGGAACTGGAATAATTTTCAACTTGGAATATTGGGAACTGACATGAGGGGCGGTACTCAGCCATTAATCCGAATTGTGTGGTTCATAAAGGGCTCAGCTCTGATCCGCAAGAGGGCTAACAAATGTCAATAAGGGATGTGCCTTGAGAAACAACAGAAGCAATGGAGAATAGTAGGGGAAATGGTGGTACTATATAATGTCATTCGCACAACTGTATAAGTATCAGTTAACTATTTTCATTCAAATTGATCTGATTGACTGTGAAGCTAAATTCAGCATGATGAACCTACTAAGAAAATTTCTAAACCTTATTTTTTGGCGAAATTCAAAGAATAACAGTATGGACATCGCGGAGAAACTTCCAGTGGAGGTCTGTCAGAAGATTATGTCATACTTAGACTCAGAATCACTGTGCAGCGCATCGCAAGTCAATACTTCATGGTTATCCATTTGTAAATCAGATTCGGGTATCAGACATCGCATTCGACTACACCTTAGAAAAAAACGAATTGTAATGAAACTTTACAGATTTATAGCGAGTTTTCATTAATTTTAAATGAGAATATTAGAAAGTTAATGGAATGCATCAGTTGCTCATTGACCGTCATCCAAATAGACCATGTGCGATCTTCTTGTTATCAACGTATCTTGATAAGTTCAAACTGCATTTTGGAGAGGATCAGCGTAGCCAAGGTCTAGGACATCGCTTATCCTTACGTACAGGAAATTGCATCACCAAAATGACCATCACCGTTCAAGATCATAATACTTTCCTTAAGCAAGTAACTACAAGACTATTGATCTCGTCTACTGATAAGTAATTATTCTTCTAAAATCTTTTAAAATATCAGAGTTATATTCATTTTGACACTGATTGTGTCAGCACATTTTCAAAACGGATTTGCAAGTTCTTTCTCTAATGTCAAGATTAATTCATTACCAGCGTCTAGTACAGTTGATAAAAATAGTATTTCGCTAAAATAGTTGTGTCAAACAAAAACTTTTTCGATCTATGAGAGACTTTAAATGTCTAATGGGTTATCGATCTCAGCGCGTGACGACGAAGCTTATTCTCGGCTCTGGCTCATAAAAATTCCGACGAGAGCAAGCATATCAAAACGGAGAAGGCGGCAATCAATGTTTCATCCACGTCTAAATTAATTTCACGGCGGCCCGTAAATAAATTTCATCAAATTTACATGAGGTAATTTATACGCGGCTTGTAAACTCATTCAGGAATGCGTCTATATTGATAGGGAGCGTTACTTATTGATAATGAAAATCAATTTTATAAATTCGAAGTGAAATAGAATTATACGCTCGGCTGAGTAGATGGGAGAGAGAAGAAAATTCATTTTTAGAATGTAAATCTCAGAATATCCAATTATCTTGATATTATTAACGTCAAAATATCTGGCAGTTGCAGTATTTGTAATAAATCAATTCTTTTGGACATACACGTGAATTTTATAAAATAGTTAAAATAGTCGACCAGTTTTATCTCTAATTAAATTTTCTTTCAAAATAACAATTTTATAAATTCGACCCACTACAATTGTACATTTATTAGATATTGCACCAGAATTATTGGTTTTTAATCAAAAGTATTCATTCAGTCGTAAATTTTCGAATGATTATATGATTGATCTATAAATGGAATTTAATTTAATTTATTCGTTTCAACCCGCAATGAAGTAAATTGTTTTGTATTATACTACTAAATTAATAGCATAATTCGTAAAATGGATGCCACTTGTTTCACATGCATTTTTAATAAATGATACTAATTTTGTAAACATATGACTAGCATAAATTGTTCAATAAACTAAAATTTTAAAAATATACTCTCTAACCTTTTTTTTCCTACATATAATAATCCCTTTATCCAATTTAATGAAAAGTCAGGAAGAGTTGGACAAGTTCACCTGTAGGGTAAATTGGCCAAACGTTTATATTATGTGAGCTAAGTCACATTGTGACATTTGGTAATATATTGTCAGAACCAGATGACTTTATAATTTCTTTGATATTTATAAATTATTTATTTTCTTTTTTAGTATTAATTATTTTTTATTTCTAAAAAAACATTAATTTTTAATCTAAGAATGAAATATTTTCTTAAACGTAATAGCTTCTTCCTCGAATCTATTAGGTTATAAAAGCTAAGTTTTTTCATTTTTGTTATCAAAGTTTCAAGGCGATCCATTGATTAATAAAACGTAAAACATTTGCCAACGTGCCTCAGTCTCCCTTCCATTAATTATAAATTACTCCATCTTCAAACTACAAAGCCTCCTCTACAACCAAACAAAATAACCATAAAAACACTCGCAACATCTGCTTCTTATCAAAACGAACTTTACCTCCACTACAAAGCCTCCTCAACAAACGAACCATTCCTCCCCACCATCCTCCAACCTGAAAATTCCACCAATCTTCAAACCACCATCGGAATCAGCAGTCAAACGTCAGTGCGCCGACGCACACCCCGATCCGGCCAATCGGCGCCCAGCCATCTCGGGAATCCAATTAAGCCGAGGGTACAGCAACTCGGCGCCTGGCTTCCTGTTTACACGATCCGCGAGAAGCTCCGATGTAATCGGCAATGCGCCAGAGAGAGCGAGTTTCGCCCTCCCACAACAAAATCGCTCGAATCTAGATTTCACTGGGACAAAGGGAGGGAGGAAAGCGCCTTTGCGCGGCTAATTTAACGAGCATAAAGGGAGCGCCGGGGAAAGCATACTCAGCGCTGGATTAGTACTTTGGAGAAGTATTGTCGTTATCGAGCGCAAACAGAGCGTGTACGAGTGCCTTTTGATGAAGTCGCGCGCTTGTACATGCACGCCGCGCAGCAAAAAGGCCGCTTGATAAAAGCCAGCGGGCTGCGGCTTCTCCTCAAAGCACCTCGAATCGCAAGAGTCAATCGGCCGGAGAAAAAAGAACCCCTCCGACGCGCAATTAACGATTCCCATCCTTTGCGATTCAAAGAGTCCTCTCCGAAAAAAAGAAGGAGGAAGTATAAAGAACCCCCTGCTATCTCCTCGCGGGGAGCGCGCGGGCTCATTTCCTCTCGCTCTCTTTCAGGTCGATCCGGTCCGGTGATACACACACAGAGAGAGAGACGTATACCGGCCGGGCCGAGCGATAGCATTGACATAGAGGGATATTCTCTCCCTCGGCGTGCGGATTGAATGCGATGAAATTCCGCGGGCCTCCCCCGGGACGAAAATGACGTAACTGTATTTATTTCCTCTTCTTCTGCTTCTTCTTTTTTTCTCGCTTACACGTCGCCCCCGCGCCTGTGTACATAAGCCGGCTTCCTCCTTTTTTTTTCGCTCTTTCTCTCTTTCGATGGGGAGCTCAGCCGTATGGAGTCGCTCGCCCGGAAAAAGCCCCCCCTGACTCGAATCGAAAATCGAAATTCTGGCTGGAAGGAGGAGGAGGCGCGTGTGTGGATATATATGTAATGGGATGGGGAGAGATGGACCAGGGGCGAGTGATTTCTTTTTTTTTCTTTATTTTTTGAAGGTTTAGAGAATTAATTGATTTGGATTTGTTATTAAAGATTGAGAGACAACGGTATCGTCTGGGAATTGTCTTTTTTCGAAATGATCATTTTGCTTTATTGCGGAAACTAATTTTTCTCTGTATAATCTTCTACAGTTCGAGTATTTCGTTCAATTCGATCGAACAGTTATCTCGCCACGTTATAAAAATATATAAATTACAAAATACAAATATAAATAGAACACACCCACAATATACCAAAGCATTCAACGAACCCAAAAAACGAAAATTTCCCCAAATCTCTCAAACTCCAACCAACTCTCGCTTCCGAGCAATCGCGCCCAAAATGTCCCCTTCCCTGCACACACATT
This sequence comes from Eupelmus azureus, assembly GCA_030522685.1. Lineage (NCBI taxonomy): Eukaryota > Metazoa > Arthropoda > Insecta > Hymenoptera > Eupelmidae > Eupelmus > Eupelmus azureus. Next base: position 4,438 of record JAPYZA010006464.1, read on the forward strand.
TTTATCCTCTCACTCCCATATTCGCACCTATACACGAACGCCTCAGCACAAAAGGAGGGAGACGCTTCGATCTGACGTAAGATTGATTTTCAATCTGTACGCTCTCTATCAGCCAATAGTGGATATATGGAGCTTTCTGCGACGCGCAGAACACGACACGTGGAATCATAGGCGCGTGCACAATGGCCGGTGAATTCGAGGAAAGGGCCGGAGACGTTTGCGGCCAGGTTGAACGGTTATTGGGAGGAGAGGGAGCGGAGACGACTGCGATTTCGAGATTGCGTATTTAAGGGCTGCCTGGGGGGAGTTTCGATGCGTAACAGGTAGAGTAGAAAATGGATTGTCGGATGGGGGAGCGGAGACGATTCGGATATTTATAGCTTGCAAAGCTGGCTTTTACCGCGCGAGTGGGGCTATCTTGAAATTTTCAAAGGAGACGGTTTGTCATTGTGTTCTTTTGCTCGCTTTTGCTCGTAAATTTTATCGATTGCTTTGGTTTATGGATTAGTTAAGTTTGCAAATTAAATATTGTTTTTGAGTTTCGCGCGTCTTGAGATGTTCTTAAATCTTTGAATTTCAAAACAGAAACTTTTTCTGGATTAAAGAACCGCACGAATTTTCATTTAGTCACGAACAGTAGTTTCCTAGTTACAGCTGGCGTGTGAAAAAAGTCGTAAAATCTTATATATAAAAAGAACTGTAAAGCCAATCGCCATAAAATAGCGTTAGAAAACCAGCTCACGTGATCCTTTTTTACTGCACAGGGAAGTTCCAGTTTCATTTCGGACGAATTTCGAAAAATATGAAATCTTGCTGCATCGGATAAATGATCTTTAATGAAATCAACATTTTTCCTTGAGTTATATAAAAGATAGTACAAGTAAAAGATCTTTTGATTTGATAAAATACATCTTGAGAACCGAGTTTACAAAGAAATTAATTATTAAATGTATACATTCCTTAGAAAAAGAACTATAATATTCGATTTATTCTACGCAAAAATAAATGTGAGTAAAGTTTACATCGAAGACATATTAAAATTTTTTTAATCTGTAAATATTTAGAAAATCATGTGTAAAAGTCATAAATAAGGACCTTAATAAAGCTCAAAAAGGTACTTAAACAGGTTATTAGATTTTACTGAATTTCGCAAAATTGTATAAATTATTAAATATAGAAAATTTTTTTTTTTAACTATTTAACTTGTATGTACCTTGCTATATTTTGTACGATGTTAAAAATAATGTGAAAATATTTATCTTCATTTTATTCAGTGGGATATGTGTTCAAAAAGTAATAAAAAATAATAAAAAAAATTATTAGAAAAAAAGATTATTTTCAGTTGTAATTTATGCAATAAAATCGTTCATAAATCATGTATAATATTATATTATACAATTAAACTAACGAATAAATGTTTTAATATTATACTTAAATTTAGACCCTATTTATATTATAAAAAGACTAAAGAGCGGGCAGGAGTATGTAATAGTGCATGCAGTCCTACTTCGGCAGTCAAATCAGAGTATTCAAGCAAGCATAAATGCCAATCGTTTGTAAAAATTATACGCATTGCAATGGTATTTAAAGGTTCGAAAAAATTTGAAACGTATTTGTCAAGCAGCAAACTAACAATAAGTAACGTCATGAATAACTTTGAAGATGAAACAATAATAGATTCTACCATGCGGTTTGAAAAATCAGAAAAATCTAATAATGATAAAAGCTCGAACAAAAGAAATGGAAATAGAATCGGAGATATTAAAGCAGCTTCAAGCAGAAATTGATAAGGTAGTGAGGATCAAATAAGGTAATTGATAATAGACCAATTTACATTGGAAACGTCGACTATCGTGCAGTAACAAGAGAATTGGAGAAACATTTTAGTGGTTGCGATATCCAATAGTAGTAAATCTGTTTCCTCGATTTATAAGAAATAACGTCATGAAAGACATGATTAAAAAAATTCGTTATTTGAACAAGAAAAAAATAATAAAGGTAATGAAAAAGTAATGAAAAAGTAATGAAATAGAGAGATAAAGAATTATATTGTATTTTGAATAATGTATTATAATGATATTTATATACTTATGTGTAAATGACTTTTTTTTAAATATGTAAGCACTAAAATAATTTCGATGTGTCATGGATGTAAACTTCAGCAATATAGTAATAGCGTATAAATTTTTCTTTTTCATTCAACTCCTACGCATAAATTTCTTCACGCAATAGCTAAAACCGTAGAGTCATCTCCCTTTTCACGTCCAGCAGATATTTTTAGCTTGATCCAATCTATTTATAACACCAGCCGAATCTATAACACAATTACAATTTCCCAACATAGTAATTCATCAGACCTGCTTGCTGCGAAAACCAAAGCTCGAAATAGCCCGATTACAATCCGTCAAAAGGGAATAAAAAATCGAAAAGACAACGCAGACAAATCCAACAAATAAGGCGACTTTATCACAAGGCTCGAAATCTTTTTTCCTCCTTTTCGAATCGGACGGTATTTTGTCAAAGCGAGAGGAAAACGGAAGCTCGTAAGTAGAGACGCTCTCTTCCTGGAAGCGAAAGTGCAAAGAAGAAAAAGGAGCCGGTCTGAGGGGTGGAGGAGAAAGGTACACGCGTAATCCGATGATTAATGCACGCCATCAATAACAGAAAGCAAAAGAAGAAAGAGAGAGACAGAGAAAAGTCCTTCGACAAACATACCTACATGTGCCAAGAAGCACACCCTCCAGCAGCATTCACACCTATATATACACACACCAGCGCGTATAAACAGACACGAGCGGCAGATATAGAAAGGCGCGAGCGAGTCGTCGATTCATCACGCGGATTAATCGCTTTTTTTCTTCCTTCGACTCCACCTAGCGCGCAAATTGAATGGAAAATTCAGACGAGTTTGACCTAGACGCTTGGTCTAGAGGAAAGAAATTGAGAGGCGAAAGCTGGCCGGGAGAAAGCTTCATCGCTGCGCCGGATTTCGGCGCGCCTCGTGAATGCCAAGCAGGAGGAAAGGAGATACTAAGAGGGGGATTATTACATTGTTACGAGCGGCTAGATTAGGAATCCGGTCCCCTGGGCTGGTTGACCGGCTGCAGTTATACAAGACACTTGCCGGCCGCTTAATCTTTGAGCGAAGTGAATAAAAGTATAGATGATGCCGGGAGTGTCCGGTCGAGGCGATGCCAGCCTGGGCTAGCTGACAGGCCGCAGTGTAATCGTATTAGTCTGGCGTTGCTGTTCTCGGGGTCCGAAAGTTGTCTAAGTGATTTTGGGAAACGATATACGATTAAGATGGTATTATTGTCCTGCGGATTTCGTATATAAAGCCAATAAAGCTCGGAGAGCTAATATACGCAACTTGCTTGTGTTACTGAAGTTTCGCTTAACCCGATTTCTTATTTGACGAATTTATTTTAGCGGCCTGCGATAATACGGCGATGCAACGCGAAACTAGACTTTCAGGGAATTAATTAAAAAGTTAATTCCACTTTAAAATAATACAGAGCTCGACTTTTCCGAGTTTATAAGCAAAACGCCACTTTCTCTTATTTAATAACGAAACGAAAAACTTTTCTCCTCTCCGAATTAACATTTTCGTCGCGCGCATTAACGCCCGGGCAGGTACATAAAAGCGCGAGGCGTATTTTTGCCCGACAATGGGAATCAAACGCTTTTAATTTAGGAAAACAATCCGGCCCCTGCTGCTGGCAACAAAAGGCCCTTTCATCCCGAGACTTCAGCCGCAGCTCCATTTCAGAGCTTGCGCACAGAGCCGAGCTTTCGGGGAGGGGAAACGGATTTAATTAAAAGGCTAAGCGAGCGCGACGAGAAAGCGAGCTCAATAATTTCGCTGTCTTATCGGTCGCTTGATTTGTCAATTAGGAGGACGCGAGCGCAGAGCAGCTACGGAGTTAACCCTTTTAAAGGACGGGCCGCGTTGCATCGCGAGCGGAAAGCTCGTTTATAAAGCCGGGGAGGTATAATAAGCGCGAAGTCGCGGGCCGAACGGCTGCGACAAAGGACCTGGAAATTAATGATAAACATTTTCCGCCGATGCCGAATGAAAGAAGCTGCTGCAGTGGTGCTTTGGCATTGTTGCTGATGCCGTTGTTTTCGAGAAGTGTTAACTGATTAATCGTTATTGTTTTGCTATTCTAAACGCTTTTATATTTATGCAAATGGATTTGTTTTCGTGTGTGCTTTTGTTTCACAATTTTGGAGTCGATTTAAATGAGTGAATTAATGATTTTATTCATAATTTTCATTTGATGAAAAAATCGTTATAACAAAATAACGAACAAGCCGAGAGCTTGAAAATAAAACTCCATTTAAAATGCGCATTATACCATGGGAAATCTGGAATATAATAAAGCAAAGAGATTTTCGAAAAATAATGTAAAAGGATCGCACTACAGGCGCGGCGGAGGAAGAAATCTGAAAGTTTAACAGGCAGAAAATCCGGGCCGGGAAAAAGACGGCGCGTGGAATAAAGTTATGCGCGGGAGAGAGAAAAAAAAGAGGAATTTAGATTTTAATTCAGATTCATTCACTGGAGGCGACGGCGTCGCCGGCTTAAATTGTCCCCGAGTGCTCAACTTGTATAAATTGCGTAATTCAAAAAGTTTTATTACATTAAACGTCAAGCGAGTCTGACCGTGGGATAATTAATCGAGTTTCGAAAAATTAGATCGAGCTTCTTTTTATTTTTAGCTTTTCGAATAATTTACTTTCCGATGGGAAGGAAAAATTTCCAGCTGCTTTCGCAGCTAAGAATATCGCTTTCTATTTTAGTTTAACTTGTCAGATAAGCAATTGCAAGTCAAGCAAGTTCCTCCGGTATTGACTGCTCAAGTATCTAGTAGTCTGGAGCTTAAATACCCCCGTTATCGACACTGGCTTAAGGGTAGTAAGTACTTTGGTAAACCCAACGTTTACACACCGAATAACATTGCTTAAAAGGCGTGAACGTGCGGCAGCTTGAGTTTTGGATAGATTTCCATACCCTTGGGAACGTACTGTAAGTTAACCCTAGAGTTATGATTTATTAAAATTAATACGTAGAGGTATGGAAGTTAAAATGTAGGCTTAATTAATTTAAAGAAAAAGTCATAGATTATTTAAAACTAAAGAAAAGAAATTCAGAACGCTACAAAATATTTTCCATTCACTTTTTTCCAAAGCACCAAGTGTAAAAAGTAAAATCTTCAATCCTCAATAAAATTTTCTTTCTCAAAAAGAGAGGAAATTTCCAGCCACACTCATAAACACGAAAAAACCACCACAACTTCTAAACAACCATCACCACCCACAATAAAAAAACCACTCCACCAGCTTCCTACAAACCATCCCATAAATCACACAACATCCATCGATAGCTGACAAAACCATATCCAACCCGATAAACCCTCCCCAGCCCATCCCCTCAAAAAACCAGCTCTAAACTGTACATTTACACAAGCGTTATACAGTCAACTCGCGTGCGCCGCGAGCTTGCAGAGCGATATTATCGGCCGCTTTCAACAGGCGCTGACCGCAGGATCAATCGAGCTCGCTCGTGTACAGCTGCGCGACCGCGGCGCGATTGGATTTCGCTGTGTGCACGCCGCAAGGGGAAGGAAACGCGGGTAATGACGCGGCGCCCAGGACGTTCTTTACTCTCCGAGTTACAGAGCTTTTGGGAAGCTTTCGCCTGCTGCGAGAGTTGGAAGATTTACATTAGCTGATTGGGATTGTGCGTGATTGCTGGACGTGCATTTTTTACTCCAGACTCGTGCTGTGAAATTTAGCTGATGGATTAGTTGTAATTCTGACTCCAGGTGATAATTACGGGGGACAAAGGGCTCCGGGCGAGCGAGCTTACGCGCTGGCTCATCAAATTTTTACCGATCCCCGCTTGACCAAGGATCAAGTGATTAAGGCGACGCTCGCGCCAAAGAGCAGGTCATTAAATATGAGTGTAACCTCCACGACGGGGTTAATCTCATTTTTCTACGGTTACCATTAAAGATTCACAGGATGGAAATAATCAACTTTATAATCATTACCAAATTAACTTGACCACGTTGGGACACGTACGCGTTCGTACAGCCGTTCGAAACTTTCAAACGAAACAGCATCGACCGCAAAAGTAATTAAAGCAAAGCCTCTTAATGCCATTCGAAGACCGAACGCTGCCGGCTTTTCGCTTCGATCGCGTCGAGCAGTACAGCCGGGGATCCCTCAAAACACGGGTAAACCGAGGAAGAAAAAGGAAAAAGTCCGGAAGAAAAGAGTTTAGCTCGCGCACGTATATCTTCGGCGCGCTTCGTTACACTTCGAGCTTGCCGCGGGCGCTTCTCTACAGATATACATGCCTGTTCTTGCCGAGTTGCCGCGTTCCGGGAGTTTAATTACGGGGTCTTTAGTATACGATGTGCCGAGTCGTGTACCATGTGAAGTTAGCTGACTGCGGTTTTTGTCTTCGTTTTTTCCAAGTGTTTAACTTGAAGAAAGGAATTTCACGCGGTATACGATGAGGCATGGCGTGTAGAATGTAGAACGTGTGTTTTTGATAAAGGGTGTGATTTTAAATTGTTTTGGTGTAATTTTAGTTGGGATGTTTTTTGAGTGATGAG